>CM038143.1:523502329-523789369 GCA_021437245.1 Aegilops speltoides | reverse complement strand
TCTTGTGCTTGAAATGATAGTCTCCCCAACACTCAAATCTCTCATAGGATTTGGATTTGGTGGAAAGAAGATTTGAGTGGAAAGCAACTTGGGGAAGGCTAGAGATCAAGATTCATATGATAGGAATGGAATATCTTGGCCTCAACACATGATTAGGTGGTTCTCTCTTAGAAACAGCAAGTTGGAAGTGTAGTTTTGTTCTGATGGCTCTCTCTCCACGAATGAAGAGGAGGTGGAGGGGTATATATAGCCTCCACACATAATCTAACCATTACACACAACTTGCCAAACTCGGTGGGACCGAATTGAGAAACTCAATCGGACCGATTTAGCAAATCTAGTGACCGTTAGGATTTTCGGTGGGACCGACATGCAACTCGGTAGGATCGATATGATTAGGGTTAGGGCATAACGTAATCTCGGTGAGACCGATTACAAAAACTCGGTGGGACCGAATTTGGTAATAAGCTAACCAGAGAGTTGGTCGTAAACTTCGGGTGGCTATGACATATGAACTCGGTGGAGCCAGATAGAAAGAATCGGTAGGGCCGAGTTTGACTTTAGGTTTAGGTCATATGTGGATGTGAGAAAGTAGTTGAGGGCTTTGGAGCATATCACTAAGCACTATGGAGCAAGAAACTCATTAAGCAACACCTCATCCCTCCTTGATAGTTGATACGTCTCCGTCGTATCTATAATTTTTGATTGTTCCATGCCAATATTATTCACTTTCATATACTTTTTGGCAACTTTTTATATTATTTTTGGGACTAACTTATTGAACTAACTTATTGATCCAGTGCCCAGTGCTAGTTCATGTCTGTTGCATGTTTTATGTTTCGCAGAATATCCATATCAAACGGAGTCCAAACGGGATAAAAATGGACGGAGCTTATTTTTGGAAAATATGGAAAATTCCGGAAGAAAAATCAACGCGAACCAGTGCCCGAGGTGGTCACGAGGGAGGGGGGCGTGCCTGCCCCACTGGGCGCGCCCCCTACCCTCGTGAGCCCACCGTAAGGCGGTTGACGCTCTTCTTTTGCCGCAAGAAAGCTAATATTTGGAAAAAAAATCAAGGCGAAGGTTTCAGGCCAATCGGAGTTACGGATCTCCATATATACACGAAATGGTGAAACAGAGCCAGAACAGAACGCAGAAACAGAGAGATAGATCCAATCTCGGAGTGGCTCTCGCCCCTCCCAAGCCATGGGAGCCAAGGACCGAGGGGAAACCCTTCTCCCATCTAAGGAGGAGGTCAAGGAAGAAGAAGAATAAGAAGGGGGCCTCTCTCCCCCTTGCTTCCGGTGGCGCCGCATCACTGCCGGGGGCCATCATCATCACCGCGATCTTCACCAACACCACCGTCATCTTTACCAACATCTCCATCACCTTCCCCCTTCTATATTCAGCGGTCAGCTCTCCCGCAACCCGCTGTACCCTCTACTTGAACATGGTGCTTTATGCTTCATAGTATTTTTCGATGATGTGTTGTCATCCTATGATGTCTGAGTAGATTTCCGTTGTCCTATCGGTGATTGATGAATTGCTATGATTGGTTTGAATTGTATATTTTATTATTGGTGCTGTCCTATTGTGCCCTCCGTGTCGCGCAAGCGTGAGGGATTCCCGCTGTAGGGTTTGCAATATGTTTATGATTTGATTATGGTGGGTGGCGTGGTGTGATGAAGCCTGCACCGAGTAAGTAGGTTGTTTGCGTATGGGATTAAGGGGACTTGATACTTTAATGCTATGGTTGGGTTTTACCTTAATGAATCTTTAGTAGTTGCGGATGCTTGCTAGAGTTCCAATCATAAGTGCATATGATCCAAGTAGAGAAAGTATCTTAGCTTATGCCTCTCCCTCAAATAGAATTGCAATAGTGATTACCGGTCTAGTAACATAGTCAATTGCTTAGGGACAATTCCACAACTCCTACCACTGATACGTCTCCGTCGTATCTATAATTTTTTATTGTTCCATGCCAATATTATTCACTTTCATATACTTTTTGGCAACTTTTTATATTATTTTTGGGACTAACATATTGATCCGATTGCAGTGCAGTTCCTGTCTGTTGCATGTTTTATGTTTCGCAGAATATCCATATCAAACGGAATCCAAATGGGATAAAAACGGACGGAGCTTATTTTTGGAAAATATGGAAAATCCCAGAAGAAAAATCCACGCGAGACGGTGCCCGAGGTGGTCACGAGGCAGGGGGGCGCGCCCCTCCCCCCACCCCGCCCGCCGGGCGCGCCGCCTACCCTCGTGAGCCCACCGTAAGGCGGTTGATGCTCTTCTTTGCCGCAAGAAAGATAATATTCGGAAAAAAATCACGGAAAAGGTTTCAGGCCAATCGGAGTTACGGATCTCCATATATACGCGAAATGGTGAAATAGAGCCAGAACAGAACGCAGAAACAGAGAGATAGATCCAATCTCGGAGGCGCTCTCGCCCCTCCCAAGCCATGGGAGCAAAGGAACAGAGGGGAAACCCTTCTCCCATCTAGGGAGGAGGTCAAGGAAGAAGAAGAAGAAGGGGGGCTCTCTCCCCCTCGCTTCCGGTGGCGCCGGAATGCCGCCGGGGGCCATCATCATCACCGCGATCTTCACAAACACCTCCGCCATCTTCACCAATATCTCCATCACCTTCCCCCCTCTATCTACAACGGTCTACTCTCCCGCAACTCGCTGCACCCTCTACTTGAACATGGTGCTTTATGCTTCATATTATTTTCCGATGATGTGTTGCCATCTTATGATGTCTGAGTAGATTTTCGTTGTCCTATCAGTGGTTGATTAATTGCTATGATTTATTTAATTTGCTTGTGGTTATGTTGCTGTCCTTTGGTGCCCATCATATGAGCGCGCGCGTGGATCACACCATAGGGTTAGTTGTATGTGGATAGGACTATGTATTGGAGGGCAAGAGTGACAGAAGCTTCAACCTAGCATAGAAATTGATGCAGACGGGATTGAAGGGGGACCAATATATCTTAATGCTATGGTTGGGTTTTACCTTAATGAACGTTAGTAGTTGCGGATGCTTGCTAATAGTTCCAATCATAAGTGCATAGAATTCCAAGTAAGGGATAACATGCTAGCAGTGGCCTCTCCCACATAATACTTGCTATCGGTCTAGTAAGGTAGTCAATTGCTTAAGGGACAATTTCACCCCACCTACCACCACTTTTCCACACTCGCTATATTTACTTTAGTTGTGTCTTTACCTTAACAGCCCCTAGTTTTATTTTCGTGCTCTTTACTTTCTTGCTAGCCTACCCAAAAACACCTACAAAGTACTTCTAGTTTCATACTTGTTCTAGGTAAAGTAAACGTCAAGCGTGCGTAGAGTTGTATCAGTGGTCGATAGAACTTGAGGGAATATTTGCTCTACCTATACTTGTGGGTTATCAAGATCTTTTTCTGGCGCCGTTGCTGGGGAGGAATAGCGTGGGGTGAATATTCTTGTGTGTGCTTGTTTGCTTTATCACTAAGTAATTTTTATTTGCTGTTCTTAGTTGTTCTCTATCTTTAGTTATGGATATGGAACACGAAATACCAAAAAAATTAGTTGTGCTTGCTACTCATGAGGATGGGGTAACTCCTAAAACCCTCGATTCTCATTATATGAGAAATATTTTGTACTACTTTGATCATCCTGAGAAAACCCCATTCAACTTTATAATGGGAGTAACATTGGGTCAACGTGAATACTTTAGAGATTATCGCTCGACACAAAAAGGGAAACTATTATGGGATCAAATTAATATGTTGTATTGGTATGCTAGGCAACTATGCGTGAGTTATGATTTTACTTGTTACTCTATAACGGAGGCTCCATACCTTCCCTTTTCATGCGAATTTAATGATAATGAAACCTTGGCTTCTTATGCTAGAGGTATATATGATTACTATGATGTGGAACAAATAGAAGAATTTGTTGCTTTTATGGGTGCTTATGGAATTTAATCTATGTTTAAAGAGTTTGATGACTTTGATGATGCTGTTTATAGATCTAAAAATTTAGCTATCCTCAAATATTGCAATGAAAATTATAAATACAATTATGAAATTAATGCACTTCTTAAGAAAGTCTCCGCTGTCCAAGAAGATACTAATATTTTGCAGGAATCTATGGAAGAAGAAATTGATGAAACTGTGAGCTCATTGGATGAAAAAGATGATGAGGAGAGTGAAGAACAAAAGGAGGAAGAGCGGATTAGCTACCCGTGCCCACCTTCTAATGAGAGTAACCCTCCAACTCATACATTATTTAATTCCCCTTCGTGCTTACCGAAGGATGATTGCTATGATGATTGTTATGATCCCGTTGATTATTTTGAAATATCCCTTTTTGATGATACTGTCTATGCTTGTGGCCAAGATGCCAGTATGAGTTATGCTTATGGAGATGAACTTGCTATAGTTCCTTATGTTAAACATGAAATTGTTGCTATTGCACCCATGCATGATAGTCCTATTATCTTTTTGAATTCTCCCGAATATACTATATCGGAGAAGTTTGCCCTTATTAAGGATTACATTGATGGGTTGCTTTATACCATTGCACATGATGATTTTGATAAATATAATATGCATGTGCTTGCTGCTCCTACTTGCAATTATTATGAGATAGGAACTATATCTCCACCTCTTTATGTTTCCAACACGATAAAATTGCAAGAAGCTGTTTATACTATGCATTGGCCTTTAGTATGTGTGCATGAATTGTTCTTTTATGACATGCCAATGCATAGGAAGAGAGTTAGACTTCGTCATTACATGATATATGTTGATTTGTGCTCACTACTAAATGCCAAATCATTGTTAATTAAAATTGGCTTTGATATACCTTGGGATCCGGGTGGATCCATTACTTGAGAACTAAATGCCTAGCTTAATGGCTTTAAAGAAAGCGCTGCCAGGGAGACAACCCGGAAGTTTTAGAGAGTCATTTATTTCTGTTGAGTGCTTTCATATAGTTTAAAAACAACAAAAATAAAGAGGGGAACCCAAAACTTTTTCAAAAAAGAAAAGTGAAAGTGAGAGAGACGAGCATTGTGAAAGTGGGGGACGTCCTTAAATTTGTTCATGCTCATGGGAATTTTGTGAATCTTAATTATAGAAAATTTCCAATAAAAAAACTATCCCCTTGTAAAATTCCATTGTATTATAAAAATAATGTGCCAAGGTTTGCCTTTAGGATGTTTACAATGCTTGTTGGTTTGTGCGGTGCAGGACAGAAACTTTGGCTATAGTGCGTGAATTTTAATTTTTTACTAGACGTCAAATGGTTCTTATTCTCTTTGCACTGTCTTGCTGTACAAATTGTTTATTTTTCCTAATTTTGGTAGAATTTTTGGAGTATCAGAAGTATGGTGAATGTTCAGATTGCTACAGACTGTACTGTTTTAGACAGATTCTGTTTTTGATGCATAGTTTGCTTGTTTTGATGAAACTATCATTTTATATCAGTGGATTAAGCCATGAAAAAGTTATATTACAGTAGACACAATGCAAAAACAAAATATGAATTGGTTTGCAACAGTACTTAGAGTGGTGATTTGCTTTATTATACTAACGGATCTTACCGAGTTTTCTGTTGAAGTTTTGTGTGGATGAAGTTTTCGATGATCGAGAAGGTCTCGATGTGAGAAGAAGGAAGAGAGGCAAGAGCTCAAGCTTGGGGATGCCCGAGGCACCCCAAGTAAATATTCAAAGAGACTCAAGCGTCTAAGCTTGGGGATGCTAGGGAGGCATCCCCTCTTTCTTCAACAAGTATCGGTATGTTTTCGAATTCGTTTTGTTCATGCGATATGTGCAAGTCTTGGAGCGTCTTTTGCAATTAGGTTTTTATTTTTCTTTTATGCACCATGCTGGTATGAGATAGTCCTTGGTTGATTTATAGAATGCTCATTGCACTTCACTTATATCTTTTGAGTATGGCTTTATAGAATGCTTCATGTGCTTCACTTATATCTTTTGAAGTTTGGATTGCCTGTTTCTCTTTACATAGACAACCGCCATTTGTAGAATGCTCTTTTACTTCACTTATATTTTTTAGAGCGTGGGCATATCTTTTGTAGAAAGAATTAAACTCTCTTGCTTCACTTATATCTATTTAGAGAGATGCCAGGAACTGGTCATTCACATGGTTAGTCATAAAATCCTACATAAACTTGTAGATCGCTGAATATGGTATGTTTGATTCCTTTCAATAGTTTTGCGATATAAAGGTGGTGATATTAGAGTCATGCTAGTTGAGTAATTGTGAAATTGAGAAATACTTGTGTTGAGGTTTGCAAGTCTCGTAGCATGCACGTATGCTGAACCGTTATGTAACGAAGTCGGAGCATGAGGTGTTTATTGATTGCCTTACTTATGAGTGGTGGTCGGGGACGAGCGATGGTCTTTTCCTACCAATCTATCCCCCTAGGAGCATGCGCGTAGTACTTTGTTTTGATGACTAATAGATTTTTGCAATAAGTATGTGAGTTCTTTATGACTAATGTTCAGTCCATGGATTATACGCACTCTCACCCTTCCATCATTGCTAGCCTCTTCGGTACCGTGCATTGCCCTTTCTCACCTCGAGAGTTGGTGCAAACTTCGCCGGTGCATCCAAACCCCGTGATACGATACGCTCTGTCACACATAAGCCTCATTATATCTTCCTCAAAACAGCCACCATACCTACCTATCATGGCATTTCCATAGCCATTCTGAGATATATTGCCATGCAACTTTCATCATCATCATATTCATGACTTGAGCATTCATTGTCATATTGCTTTGCATGATCGTAAGATAGCTAGCATGATGTTTTCATGGCTTGTCCGTTTTTGGATGTCATTGCTACGCTAGATCATTGCACATCCCGGTACACCACCGGAGGCATTCATATAGAGTCATATCTATGTTCTAGTATCGAGTTGTAATATCGAGTTGTAAGTAAATAAAAGTGTGATGATCATCATTATTAGAGCATTGTCCCCCAAAAAAAGACAGGCCAATGAAGGCTAAATAAAAAAATGGGCCAAAGAAGCCCGCACAAAAAAAAAAAAAAAAAAAAAAAAAATAAAAAGGGGCAATGTTACTATTTCTTTTTCCACACTTGTGCTTCAAAGTAGCACCATGTTCTTCATGTAGTGAGTCTCATATCTTGTGCTTCAAAGTAGCAACATGTTCTTCATATAGATTGTCTCCTATGTTGTCACTTTCATATACTAGTGGGAATTTTCATTATAGAACTTGGCTTGTATATTCCAACGATGGGCTTCCTCAAATGCCCTAGGTCTTCATGAGCAAGCAAGTTGGATGCACACCCACTTAGTTTCTTTTGTTGAGCTTTCATACACTTATAGCTCTTAGTGCATCCGTTGCATGGCAATCCCTACTCCTCGCATTGACATCAATTGATGGGCATCTCCATAGCCCGTTGATTAGCCGCGTCGATGTGAGACTTTCTCCCTTTTTGTCTTCTCCACATAACCCCCATCATCATATTCTATTCCACCTATAGTGCTATGTCCATGGCTCACGCTCATGTATTGCGTGAAAGTTAAAAAGGTTTGAGAACGTCAAAAGTATGAAACAATTGCTTGGCTTGTCATCGGGGTTGTGCATGATGTGAATGCTTTGTGTGGTGAAGATGGAGCATAGCCAGACTATATGATTTGTAGGGATGAGCTTTCTTTGGCTTTGTTATTTCAATAAGACATAATTGTTTGGTTGGTATGCTTGAAATATTATTGTTTTTATGTCAAAGGATAGACTATTGCTTTGAATCACTCGTGTCTTAATATTCATGCCATGATTAGACATATGATCAAGATTATGCTAGGTAGCATTCCACATCAAAAATTATTCTTTTTTATCATTTACCTACTCGAGGACGAGCAGGAATTAAGCTTGGGGATGCTGATACGTCTCCGTCGTATCTATAATTTTTTATTGTTCCATGCCAATATTATTCTCTTTCATATACTTTTTGGCAACTTTTTATATTACTTTTGGGACTAACACATTGATCCAGTGCCCATGTGCAGTTCCTGTCTTTTGCATCTTTTATGCTTCGCAAAATATCCATATCAAACGGAATCCAAACGGGATAAAAACAGACGGAGCTTACTTTTGGAAAATATGGAAAATCCCAGAAGAAAAATCCACGCAAGACGGTGCCCGAGGTGGTCACGAGGCAAGAGGGCGCGCCCCTCCCCCTCGGGCGCGCCGCCTACCCTCGTGAGCCCACCGTAAGGCGGTTGATGCTCTTCTTTTGCCGCAAGAAAGATGATATTCGAAAAAAATCACGGAAAAGGTTTCAGGCCAATCGGAGTTACAGATCTCCATATATATGCAAAACGGTGAAACAGAGCCAGAACAGAACGCAGAAATAGAGAGATAGATCCAATCTCGGAGGGGCTCTCGCCCCTCCCAAGCCATGGGAGACAAGGAACAGAGGGGAAACCCTTCTCCTATCTAGGGAGGAGGTCAAGGAAGAAGTAGAAGAAGAAGGGGGGCTCTCTCCCCCTCGCTTCCGGGGGCGCCGGAACGCCGCCGGGGGCCATCATCATCACCGCAATCTTCACCAACACCTCTGCCATCTTCACCAACATCTCCATCACCTTCCCCCCTCTATCTACAGCGGTCCACTCTCCCGCAACCCGCTGTACCCTCTACTTGAACATGGTGCTTTATGCTTCATATTATTTTCCGATGATGTGTTGCCATCTTATGATGTCTGAGTAGATTTTCGTTGTCCTATCGGTGGTTGATGAATTGCTACGATTGATTTAATTTGCTTGTGTTTATGTTGCTGTCCTTTGGTGCCCATCATATGAGCGCGCGCGTGGATCACACCATAGGGTTAGTTGTATGTTGATAGGACTATGTATTGGAGGGCAAGAGTGACAGAAGCTTCAACCTAGCATAGAAATTGATGCATACGGGATTGAAGGGCGACCAATATATCTTAATGCTATGGTTGGGTTTTGCCTTAATGAACGTTAGTAGTTGCGGATGCTTGCTAATTGTTCCAATCATAAGTGCATAGATTTCCAAGTAAGGGATAACATGCTAGAAGTGGCCTCTCCCACATAATACTTGCTATCGGTCTAGTAAGGTAGTCAATTGCTTAAGGGACAATTTCGCCACACCTACCACCACTTTTCCACACTTGCTATATTTTCTTTAGTTGTGTCTTTATCTTAACAGCCCCTAGTTTTATTTTTGTGCTCTTAACTTTCTTGCTAGCCTACCCAAAAACACCTACAAAGTACTTCTAGTTTCATACTTGTTCTAGGTAAAGTAAACGTCAAGCGTGCGTAGAGTTGTATTGGTGGTCGATAGAACTTGAGGGAATATTTGTTCTACCTTTAGCTCCTCGTTGGGTTCGACACTCTTACTTATCGAAAACTGTTGCGATCCCCTATACTTGTGGGTTATCAACCACCACTTTTCCACACTCGCTATATTTACTTTATTGCTTCTTTATCTAAACAGCCCCTAGTTTATATTTATGTGCTCTTTATTATCTTGCAAACTTATCCTTTCACACCTACAAAGTACTTCTAGTTTCATACGTGTTCTAGGTAAAGCCAATGTCAAGCGTGCGTAGAGTCGTATCAGTGGCCGATAGGACTTGAGAGAGTATTTGTTCTACCTTTAGCTCCTCGTTGGGTTCGACACTCTTACTTATCGAAAGAGGCTACAACTATCCCCCATACTTGTGGGTTATCAAGACCTATTTCTGGCGCCGTTGCCAGGGAGTCATAGCGTGGGGTGAATATTCTCGTGTGTCCTTGTTTGCTTTATCACTAAGTAATTTTTATTTGCTGTTCTAAGTTGTTCTCTATCTTTAGTTATGGGTAGGAAACGCAAAATACCAAAAAAAAAGTTGTACCTACTGCTCCAATAGTTGAAGAACCACTCAAAATCTATCACACTACTGAAGCTTTTTACTTGGATCATCTTCGATCCCTTTGTGCTCGTGCTGAAACCCCAACTAGCTTAGCTGAGGGCAAATCTTTAGATGAGCATGCTTGTTATGTGTGACACCGTATATCTCAAAAAGGGAAACTATTATGGGATCAAATTCAACGTTTACAATGCTATGCTTGGAATTTATGTTGGGAATATGATTTTACTTGTTGTTTTGAAATCCCTAAAAAACACCTTCCCTACCAATGTGAGTTTATTGATAATGGGATCTTATCTTCGTATGATAAGGGTGTTTATAGTTACTATGATGTTCAACAAATTGAAGAATTTGTTGCTTTTAAGGGTGCTTTTGAAATTTCTTCTTTGATTGAAAAGTATGATGCTACTCTCTACAAATCTGAAAATTTTGCCATAGTTGAATATTGCTATGATAATTAAGCTTCTAATGCCTATGTTAAACTATATATTGAGGCCTACCCCGCTGTCCAAGAAGAGACTAATATTTTGCAGGAAGCTATGGAAGAAGAAATTGATGAAACGTGAGCTCATTGGATGAAAAGATGATGAGGAGAGCGAAGAACAAAAGGAGGCAGAGCGGATTGATCACCCGTGCCCACCTTCCAATGATAGTAACTCTTCAACTCATACACTCTTTAATTCCCCTTCGTGCTTACCGAAGGATGATTGCTATGACAATTATGATCCCATTAATTCTCTTGAAATATCCCTTTTTGATGATGCTTGCTATGCTTGTGGCGAAGATGCCAATATGTATTATGCTTATGGAGATGAACTTGCTATAGTTCCTTATGTTATGAATGAAATTGTTGCTATTGCACCCACGCATCACAGTCCTATTATCTTTTTGAATTCTCCCGAACTACACTATATCGGAGAAGCTTGCACTTATTAAGGATTATATTGATGGGTTGCCTTTTACTACTACACATGATGATTTTGATGAATATAATATGCATGTGCTTTCTGCTCCTACTTGCAATTATTATGAGAGAGGAACTATATCTCCACCTCTCTATGTTTCCCACACGATAAAATTGCAAGAAACTATTTATACTATGCATTGGCCTTTACTACGTGTGCATGAATTGTTCTTTTATGACATGCCGGTGCATAGGAAGAGAGTTAGACTTTGTTGTTGCATGATTTATGTTACTTTGTGCTCACTGCTAAATTACAAATCATTGTTAATTAAAATTGGCTTTGATATACCTTGGGATCCGGGTGGATTCACTACTTGAGCACTATATGCCTAGCTTAATGGCTTTAAAGAAAGCGCTGCCAGGGAGACAACCCGGAAGTTTTAGAGAGTCATTTATTTCTGTTGAGTGCTTTGATATAGTTTAAAAACAACAAAAATAAAGAGGGGAACCTAAAAACTTTTCAAAAAGAGAAGTGAAAGTGAGAGAGACGAGCATTGTGAAAGTGGGGGACGTCCTTGAACTTTGTTCATGCCCATGGGAATTTTGTGAATCTTAATTACAGAAACTTTTCAATAAAAATAATTATCCCCTTGTGCAATTCCATTCTATTATAAAAATAATGTGCCAAGGTTTGCCTTTAGGATGTTTACAATGCTTGTTGGTTTGTACGGTGCAGGATAGAAACTTTGGATGTAGTGCGCGATTTTACATTTTTAACTGGAACGTCAATTGGTTCTGATTCCTTTTGCAATGTCTTTATATACAACTTTTTTATTTTTCCTAATTTTGGTAGAATTTTTGGGGTAGTAGAAGTACTGTTATTGTTCAGATTGCTACAGACTGTTCTGTTTTTGACAGATTCTGTTTTTGATGCATAGTTTGCTTGTTTTGATGAACCTATCAATTTATATTAGTGGATTAAGCCATGGAAAATTTATATTACATTAGAAACAGTGCAAAAACAAAATATGAATTGGTTTGCAACAGTACTTAGAGTGGTGATTTGCTTTATTATACTAACGGTTCTTACCGAGTTTTCTGTTGAAGTTTTGTGTGGATGTAGTCTCTAATCGAGGATGTTTCGATGTGAGAAGAAGGAAGAGAGGCAAGAGCTCAAGCTTGGGGATTCCCGAGGCACCCCAAGTAAATATTCAAGGAGACTCAAGCGTCTAAGCTTGGGGATGCTGGGGAGGCATCCCCTCTTTCTTCAACAAGTATCGGTATATTTTCGAATTCGTTTTGTTCATGCATTATGTGCAAGTTTGGAGCGTCTTTTGCAATTAGGTTTTATTTTTCTTTTATGCACCATGCTGGTATGAGATAGTCCTTGGTTGATTTATAGAATGCTCATTGCACTTCACTTAAATCATTTGAGTATGGCTTTATAGAATGCTTCATGTACTTCACTTATATCATTTGAAGTTGGATTGCATGTTTCTCTTTACATAGAAAACCTCCATTTGTAGAATGCTCTTTCTCTTCACTTATATTTGTTAGAGTGTGGGCATATCTTCTGTAGAAAGAATTAAACTCTCTTTCTTCACTTATATCTTTTTAGAGAGATGACAGGAATTGGTCATTCACATGGTTAGTCATAAAATCCTACATAAACTTGTAGATCGCTGAATATGATATGTTTGATTCCTTGCAATAGTTTTGCGATATAAAGGTGGTGATATTAGAGTCATGCTAGTGGGTGGTTGTGCATTGTAGAGACACTTGTGTCGAGGTTTGTGATTCCCGTAGCATGCACGTATGGTGAACAGCTTTGTGATGAAGTTGGAGCACAATTTTATTTATTGATTATCTTCCTTATGAGTGGCGGTCGGGGACAAGCGATGGTCTTTTCCTACCAATCTATCCCCCTAGGAGCATGCGCGTAGTACTTTGTTTTCAATGGCTTGTAGATTTTTACAATAAGTATATGAGTTCTTTATGACTAATGTTGAGTCCATGGATTATACGCACTCTCACCCTTCCACCATTGCTAGCCTCTCTTGTGCCGCGCAATTTTCGCCGGTACCATACACCCTCCTTATATCTTCCTCAAAACAGCCACCATACCTACCTATCATGGCATTTACATAGCCATTCCGAGATATATTGCCATGCAACTTCCATCATATCATATACATGACTTGAGCATTCATTGTCATATTGCCTTGAATGATCGTAAGATAGCTAGCATGATGTTTTCATGGCTTGTCCGTTTTTTGATGTCATTGCTATGCTAGATCATTGCACATCCCGGTACACCGCCGGAGGCAATCATATAGAGTCATATCTTTGTTCTAGATATTGAGTTGTAAGTAAATAAAAGTGTGATGATCATCATTATTAGAGCATTGCCCCAGTGAGGAAAGGATGATGGAGACAATGATTCCCCCACAAGTCGGGATGAGACTCCGGACTTTATGAAAAATAAAAGAGGCCAAAGAAGCCCAAATAAAAAAAGGCCAAAGAAGCCCACCAAAAAAATAAAAAATGAGATAAAAAGAGAGAAGGGGCAATGTTACTATCCTTTTACCACACTTTTGCTTCAGAGTAGCACCATGTTCTTCATAGAGAGAGTCTCCTATGCTTTCACCTTCATATACTAGTGGGAATTTTCATTATAGAACTTGGCTTGCATATTCCGATGATGGGCTTCCTCAAATGTCCGAGGTCTTCATGAGCAAGCAAGTTTGATGCACACCCACTTAGTTTCAGTTTGAGCTTTCATACACTTATAGCTCTAGTGCATCCGTTGCATGGCAATCCCTACTCACTCACATTGATATCTATTGATGGGCTTCTCAATAGATCGTTGATACACCTAGTTGATGTGAGACTTTCTCCCTTTTTGTCTTCTCCACATAACCTCCACCATTCTATTCTATTCCACCTATAGTGCTATATCCATGGCTCACGCTCATGTATTGCATGAAAGTTGAAAAAGTTTGAGATTATTAAAGTATGAAACAATTGCTTGGCTTGTCATCGGGGTTGTGCATGATTAAATACTTTGTGTGATGAAGATAGAGCAATAGCCAGACTATATGATTTTGTAGGGATAACTTTCTTTGGCCATGTTATTTTGAAAAGACATGATTGCTTTATTGGTATGCTCAAAGTATTATTACTTTTATATCAAATGATAGACTGTTGCTTTGAATCACTCGTTTCTTAATATTCGTGCCATGATTAGACATATGATCAAGATTATGCTAGGTAGCATTCCACATCAAAAATTATTCTTTTTTATCATTTACCTACTCGAGGACGAGCAGGAATTAAACTTGGGGATGCTGATACGTCTCCGTCGTATCTATAATTTTTGATTGTTCCATGCCAATATTATTCACTTTCATATACTTTTTGGCAACTTTATATATTATTTTTGGGACTAACTTATTGATCCAGTGCCCAGTGCTAGTTCCTGTCTGTTGCATGTTTTATGTTTCGTAGAATATCCATATCAAACGGAGTCCAAACGGGATAAAAACGGACGGAGCTTATTTTTGGAAAATATGGAAAATTCCGGAAGAAAAATCAACGCTAACCAGTGCCCGAGATGGTCACGAGGCAGGGGGCGCGCTTGCCCCCCCCCCCTGGGCGCGCCCCCTAACCTCGTGAGCCCACCGTAAGGCGGTTGACGCTCTTCTTTTTCCGCAAGAAAGCTAATATTCGGAAAAAAATCACGGCGAAGGTTTCAGGCCAATCGGAGTTACGGATATCCATATATACACAAAACAGTGAAACAGAGCCAGAACAGAAAGCAGAAACAGAGAGATAGATCCAATCTCGGAGGGGCTCTCGCCCCTCCCAAGCCATGGGAGCCAAGGACCAGAGGGGAAACCCTTCTCCCATCTAGGGAGGAGGTCAAGGAAGAAGAAGAAGAAGGGGGCCTCTCTCCCCCTTGCTTCCGGTGGCGCCGGAGCGCTACCGGGGGCCATCATCATCACCGCGATCTTCAGCAACACCACCGTCATCTTCACCAACATCTCCATCACCTTCCCCCTTCTATATTCAGCGGTCTACTCTCCTGCAACCCGTTGTACCCTCTACTTGAACATGGTGCTTTATGCTTCATATTATTTTCCGATGATGTGTTGCCATCCTATGATGTCTGAGCAGATTTTCGTTGTCCTATCGGTGATTGATGAATTGCTATGGTTGGTTTGAATTGCATATTTTATTATTGGTGCTGTCCTATTGTGCCCTCCGTGTCGCGCAAGCGTGAGGGATTCCCGCTGCAGGGTTTGCAATATGTTTATGATTTGCTTATGGTGGGTGGCGTGAGTGACAGAAGCACAGACCCGAGTAAGTAGGTTGTTTGCGTATGGGATAAAGGGGACTTGATACTTTAATGCTATTGTTGGGTTTTACCTTAATGAATCTTTAGTAGTTGCGGATGCTTGCTAGAGTTCCAATCATAAGTGCATATGATCCAAGTAGAGAAAGTATGTTAGCTTATGCCTCTCCCTCAAATAGAATTGCAATTGTGATTACCGGTCTAGTAACATAGTCAATTGCTTAGGGACAATTCCACAACTCCTACCACCACTTTTCCACACTCGCTTTATTTACTTTATTGCTTCTTTATCTAAACAGCCCCTTGTTTATATTTACGTGCTGTTTATTATCTTGCAAACTAATCCTTTCACACCTACAAAGTACTTCTTGTTTCATACTTGTTCTAGGTAAAGCGAACGTCAAGCGTGCGTAGAGTCGTATCGGTGGCCGATAAGTCTTGAGAGAGTATTTTTCTACCTTTAGCTTCTCGTTGGGTTCGACACTCTTACTTATCGAAAGAGGCTACAACTATCCCCTATACATGTGGGTTATCAATAGTATTGGCTTTTCCTATAGACTCAATGTGATCTTGGAACACTAAAATATAAAATGTAGAGTCTTGAGCTTTTGAGCTTGAGCCAATCCTTTTATCCTTAGCATTTTGAGGGTCCACTTTTCTCATCCATGCCATGCCATTCATTGAGCTTTTCCTGAAATATTCATCTTGAAATGATGTTAGCTCGATGAGCTATATGTTGTTAGGAATTACCAAAACCACCTAGGGATAGTTGCACTTTCACTCGTGCTCCTCCCTATGTCTCTATCTCTACTACTCTTCTTTGTTTTTTATAACAAATTGAATAGTGATGCGCCGTCCGTTGCACGCCCGCCTGAACACGCTTCCTCGCCTCCATCATCACCAACTGAGTCTTTTATAGGAGTAGGAGTATAGAGAAAACCGAGTATGTGATATTGGGGTGCCATGCAATGCACGGGCATATTCCTATTTTTTTGCATATAAGTCCAAACACTACGTAGACACGGTCTTTGAGCATGGTTCGTAGTCGTTCCACGTTCGGGCATTGAAGTTTGTAACTATTTTAGATTAGAATATACTACTCCTCCGGTGCTAGTAGTAGAGCAGAGTCCTACTCTACTACTCTACTCAAGCAAGTTAGGGCATAGTACTGTAGTAGGTACTATAGGGAGTACCAGTACTATGATCACTCAAGCAAGTTATCTGGCATCGATATGACCCTACGCTGCTGGTATGTGTCTCATAAGTCAAGCGGCGTGCTGTAGTCATCATCACCTGTCCACTTCCCGCAGCACATATTCGCTTCTCCATCTTTGTCCGCACATAATCTCATCCAAGCTTCCATCCCCACTAAGGCGCCTCCCCCCCTCGTCCGAAACCCAAGCACTAACAATGGCAGAACCGAGCAGTGTCCGCTGAAAGAGTGGCTGGAATTCGCTTCCCATAGAGGTAATCAAGCTCATTGTTTCGCGTGTGGACAATCTCAGTACCATGCCACTCACCGCGTGCTCGTCGGGGCTGTACCGTTTACTCAAAGCCCTCAGGTCGGAGCTTTTTAAGCCAGCTCCTTGCTTGCTGATGCCGCCTGATCTTCAGAAATGGCGTGTCATGCAGCATAACGATCGTAGGGTGGCGAGCATCAACCCCCTTGACTGCGATCCGATCCCCGTCAGCCTGAACTACATTAACGGTATGTACTGGGTCACGGCAGCTGGATGATCGTGGAGGTCTACACCCGGCGATTGATCCCCCTTCCTTCGATGAACACTGCACTTCTTTGGCACCGCGGGCCAAAATACTCGGAATCTTACAGTAGCCAACATGATACCAAGTTTGATTTGCTCAAGGTTGTAATCTGCCAAGTGCCCACAAGATCTGCGAATTATAAAGACTTCAGGCTAATTGCGTTCTTCAACCGCGGTCTCGCCTATCTGACAGGTCACTGCGGTAAGTGGATAAATCTGCACGTCCATCGCAGGATCATACATCATCCATGGTTCTCTGATGCCATTGAATACAAGGGCTTCATTTACGCTGTTGACTCCTTCTATGGCTGGACGTATTGCTGGCCTACTCCAGTCATTGCAACAAACGGTTGTTACAGCAGTATGTTACTTTCCTATGATATCATGATGGCTAGCTTATATTACTGTCAACATTTACTGAAAAAATATGCATGCTCATAACATGATGTTCTTAAGATTGACTAAATCAAGAGCCCTTTTTTATTTGACTCCAACTTGATATGATGTTGTAGGCCGCCTGGTGTCCCTACCCTTCCTAATCCCAAAACCTTTCAAAGAAAAGCGGCATGACAGTTGCAGGTGGTTCCTGGCTCGATCCGACGACGGTGAAAGATTGATGATCGTTCGCATGTACCGGACGTGTTGTTTCACGGAATACAATCACAGTCACTTCAAGGTCTTTGAGCAGGTTCCCAGCTTCTCTGGGCCTTCAGGAATTTTTGACTAGAGGCTGGTAAGTAGCCTTGGTACACGCTCTCTGTTTGTCGGACTGAATTATCCGATTAACTAGGAGATAACCGACGGCAAGGATCATGATGGCAGCGCGGTTTCGTTCATCAAGCAAAACTGTGTGTACCTAGCATACCATGCATCTCTGCATGCACCATACCCTGATATGTGCCGCCACGCTCTGCAGCCCAAAGTAGGAGAGAGGGTCGCAAGTATCAGACTTCGACCTGCTGGCTGGAGTTTCTCCCGTCAGGCACCCATCTGGTTCAAGCCGTCAGCCAATCTCCACAGCTTAATAAATAGTAACGTCTAACTGAGCCAGTTAGTTAGATGCGTACACTTAGTGTAGTAGGATCTTTATTTAGTTCAATGCATACACTTGTTCTTTTTTGGTAGCCCTTTTGTAATGATGGCTGATGTTTGGTTTGGAAGAGAGAGTTGTGTCTTCACTCTTCTGGCCTGCTTACTGCTTCTGTTGCACCCCCAGCCCTGGTTGTTGTTGCTGCTGTTTTCAATGTACAACCAGTAGTATATTTCGTCTGTTGGTTGAATAAATGTGTTGTTCGAACGACAAACACAATGTATTGGAAGTCATTGCACGGTTCGATCCTTTAGTGCCACGTACCATACGTAGCTCATACTATTTTTCCTATGGAACACATTTTCCACTTGTTGATAACATGCAGCCCACTGATGAAGGCCCAATAGAAAAGCCCATAATTAACTAGAAGGGAGGCTCTCACATGAATCCGGCCCAGGTACATGCTCATGGTCTCCTAAACATAAATAAGTAAATAAATAAATAAAGCTAAATGCTCATGCACCAGTTCTTTGGGAAAATAGGTAGCCCAGTATTTCTTTTTGAAGAATACCCAAGCTAGGCCTATTTGTTTTCTCCGAATTACTGGGCTGCAAATCTTTCAAGACGAGGAGAGATGCATTCCGTCCTGGCCAAAGAGTATGGTCAATGTCTGTTAAAAGTAATATCAAAAGGGGTTGAAAATTCCAAAAAAATTATAGCAAATGGAATATTAGTTTCTTTTTTTGTTTTTGTTCTTCACTGATATCTTATACGTATTTCATTGGATTTAACATGACATAGTACTAATTTATTTTTAAATTTGTTTTAGTATGGCTATTAATTTTTGGATTAAGAATATTTCGTTCCCCAGCAAAAATTTGCGAATTTTCAGAATTTCCCGCATATTTAGTTAATTTTTTTACCCTGGTACTGACCAGAAAATGGCCAGCAATTCTAAAAATGGAAAACGGGCTGAATTCCATATGTATTAGAAAATGAGTCAAAATTATAAAAATAATAGCAAATGGGCTGTACACGTCACAGATTTCGAGGTTGACTTGTATACGCAAGGCTTTGTCAGTGAACACACGATTCTAGCAAGAGTGACTGTTGGATATCCATCCAACGGCCAACGTGCTTCTTCGATCTCTGATCTTCCTGCTCCAGCCGCCTAAACTAGGGCCGGCGGGACTGCCTGCCCCCTCCTCTTGTGGCCCGCTGTGATGCCGCACAAGCTTCCCCGGCCCACCCTACTCCCTCCGTTGGCCTGGCCGCACGCAATCAACTGCCTCCTTATTACGCGAAAATAAAATATTCCTCCCACTGACACCTAGGGCGCACTGGTTGGGAGGCCTACTAAGTTGACGCATACGCAGGGCTTGTCAACTTAGTCAACAAACGATTCTAGCAGCAGTAACCGTTGGATTTGAATCGAACGGTCCTGCTGCTTCTTCAATCGCTGCTCTTCTTGCACCAGCCGCCCAAACCAGCGTCGGGGAGACCGCCTGCTCATGCCTCCAGTGGCCGGCTATGCTGCCGTTGAGGCCTCATCGCCCCCTACTACTCCCACCGCTAGCCAGGCCCTACAGCGACGGCAGCCTCACACCGTAGCCGAACGAGTGAACCCTCATACTCCTCTCCACATGGGCATCCACTACCGCGTCTTCCTCGGCTCCGCGTCGTCCCCTTCCTAGGCCTCGCCGTCGTCCACCGCCTTGGTGCTCTCGGCGCGGCGTGGTCAATGTGGTCAACGGCATTTCATCGGAAAAGTACTGTACGTGGAGAGGCTGACAGCTGGGTCCACGGCCACAGCCCAGTTTTTTTGTGATTTGCCAAGTAAGTCGCTTTGTCAGGCCTGTTGAGCTGCAAATCTTTCAAGATGAGGAGAGCTTTCATTCGGCTGGCCGAGAAAATGGCCCATCAGTAATGAGAAATGGGCTGTACATTTTTAAAACACATCAAACCGGCAATTAGTTTCAAATATCTTTTTTTTCATTTCGAGATTTTAAATTACATTAATTTTTATGCATGGAGAATTTGTTGGATTTTATATTGATATACATTTATTTTTAAAATCAGTTTGAATGTGAGTTGAAATTTCGGGATTAAAAACAGTTCGGACCGCACCGAAATATGCAAAATTTCGTATAATTTTTTAACCGTGGCCACAATATGGGCTGTAATGCTAACAAAAAGAATATGGGCTCCAAAAAAAACCTTAAGAATTAGCAAATGGGTTGTAAATTATTAGAAATAATGGCAGATGGGTTGTATGCTGTTTTCCACAGATTTGAGGCTTTCCTAAAAAATGGTTGACGCACAAGCAATGACTGTTGGATGGCCATCCAACGGCCGTCGTGCTTCTTCAATCTCTACTCTTCCTGCTCCAGCCGCTCAAACAAGTGCCAGCGGGACTGCCTGCTCCCTCCTCCCCGCGGCCGGCTCTGACAGCTCAGACCACTACTAGGGAAAAGGCTATACACAGAATCTTAGCAGCAGCGAGGGCTAAAACCTCGCTATCGCTACTACTAGCAGCGCAGGTTTTAAACCTCGCTACTACTAAGTTGATAGCAGCAGCGGGTTTGTAACCTCGCTACTACTAAGCGGTCTGCACTGCGTGCCCCGGGATATGCCATAGTAGTAGCGAGGTTTTAACCTCGCTGTTGCTATATTCATAGCAAGAGAGCGGGTTTTAACCTCGCTACTACTAACCCGCCATCGCTATCAACTTAGTAGTAGCGAGGTTAAAACCCGCCATCGCTAATCGTCATCATAGTAGTAGCGCGGGTCTGGCCTATTTGGCAAAGTCTACCCCCCCCAGTGGACCGCCTTTTCAGTTTTAAAAAAATAAAAGAAAATGATAAAAATGTCAAAAAAACAAAAGAAAAAAAGTTTCCCATGTGATATGTGGTCTAGTTGTTGGAAAAATTTACAAATATGAATTTCGACTTTATTTGCAAAATCTCTCTGGAAATTTGTAAAATGGCCATAACTTTTGCATACGAACTCGGATGAAAAAGTTTTTTATATGAAAAAGCATCTACTCGAAAATCCTCAAAAGCCTAACAGAAAAAAAGTTACGGGGCTTTTAAGATCTGGAGGCAAAAAAATTCAAAAAAAAAATCAGTTTTTTTGTTAAATCTAGTCAAACTATGGTCAAACTAATTATTCAAGAATATTAGTGTTACTAAATAATTATTTTAGTTTTTTTGAATTTTGGTCAAATCTGGTCAAACTATGGTCAAACTGTGGTCAAATCTGGTCAAACTATTGCCAAATCTGGTCAAACTATGGTCAAACTAATTATTCAAGAAATATTAGTGTTACTAATTTTTTAGAACAATAGTTTCAAACTCAAACAGTGAAATGTGTGACTTCATGCTCAAGCTAAATTTCGATGTTAATAGGATTGACATCTCACTATTGTCGAAAACAACAAGTGCGACTTGGAAACGAGGAGAATAGAACCCGAAGTTAAGCGTGCTCAGTGGAGTAGTGAGAGGATGGGTGACCGTCCAGGAAGTTAGATGATTTGGAATGATGAGGGAGATTAGAGATTAAATTGAGCAGCGATTAGGGGTGATTAGAGATTTGAGTTAAAATAATTCAGAAATTTGAAAATTTCGAAAAAAAATCAAAAAACAAATTCAAAAAAATTCAAAAAAAATTTCCGAGATTACAGATTAGTAGTAGCGCTGGTTTAAACCCGCGCTCATCGCTATATCGTTAGTCAGAAGGCTGGTGGCACCGCGCCATCGCTATAAGTTAGTCAGAAGCGCTTATTAGTAGCGCTGGTACCAGGCTGCCGATAACCTAAAACCCGCGCTGCTGCTAGGCTTTTCCCTAGTAGTGGACCCACCAGCTATATCTTTGCACGCAAGGAAGTGCCTCCTTATTACGCAAAAAAATGAATACTCCCTATTAGCTGGGACCCAAAGATAGTGGCAGCTGACTTTAGGGCCTACTAAGTTGACGGGACGGAGGGCTTTGTCAACTTAGTCAATATGCACGATTCTAGCTCCAGTGACCGTACGATGTCCATCCAACGGTCGTAGTGCTTCTTCAACCTCTGGTCTTCTTGCTCCAGCCGCCCAAACCAGCACCGGTCGTGCCTCGTGCTCCTGCCTCCCGTGGCCGGCTGCAATGCGGCGGAGGCCTCACCGCCCCCTACTACTCCCACCGCTTGCCAGGCCATCCCTCTACTCACCCACCCCCTGTTATTCTACGGCGACGGCAGCCTCACACCATAGCGAACCAGTGAACCCTCGTACTCCTCTACGCGTGGGCATCCACTGCCGCGTCTTCCCAGGCTCCGCATCGTCCCCTTCCTAGGCCTCGCCATCGTTCACCGCCCTGGTGCTCTCGGCGCGGCATGGTCAAGGAACGGCTTCCATCGGATGTGGATTGTACGTGGAGAGGCTGACAGCTAGGTCCACGGCCGCAGCAAGGAAGTGCCTCCTAATTCCGCGCAAAATAATTATTCCTCCACCTGACAGCGGGGACCCACCGGACGGGCCACTGAATTTCGTGAAAAATAAGGTTTCCCCCCTGACTGCTGGGACCCACCAGCTACACCTTCGCACGCAAGGAAGTGCGTCCGGGCAAAGAAAACAAAAACAAAATGATTCGCCCCCCCACTGCTGGGACCCACCAGCTACATCTTTGCACGCAAGGAAGTGCGTCCGGCCAAAAAAAGATTCGCCCCCCTGACTGCTGGGACCCACCAGCTACATCTTCGCATGCAAGGAAGTGCATCCGGGCAAAAAAACGATTCGCCCCCCTGACTGCTGGGACCCACCAGCTACATCTTCGCACGCAAAGGAAGTGCGTCCGGGCAAAAAAAACGATTCGCCCCTCTGACTGCTGGGACCCACCAGCTACATTTTCACACGCAAGGAAGTGCCTGACATTCGGGACCCGCCTGGTCGAAGCATACGTAGCGTTGTCATCCTGGTCGCGAACGCGTACGTACATACTGGTCGATGTAGAGGCGCGCACGTGTCGTAATAGAGGCGCGCACGTAGCATGTACACGTACGTACAGCGGCCAGGGTGCAAGATAGAAAATACGGCCACATATGTGTACATACGGACGGGGTCTCGAACGCCTACTCGTGCATAAGTACATGGCTGGGTCGGAACGGAGAAACAGCATTGTCGTCGTGTTCATGGGGAGCCAACCGGCTTGGTCGGAACGGAATGCGTGGTCATGTTCATCGGGAGGGCTTGGACGGAACAGGCGATGGAAACGAGGCTTGGCGTACCGCACAACGGAGGAAACGGACCTCCTACGTTCGGAACAGGGTCCTGTTGATCGGGAGGGGTGTGGCGTACTGCTAAACGGAGGAAATGGACCTCCTACGGTCGAAACGGGGGTCCTGTTGATCGGGAGGGGTGTGGCGTACCACAAAACTGACGAAACGGACCTCCTACGTTTGGAACGGGGGTCCTGTTGATCGGGAGGGGTGTGGCGTACCGCAAAACGGACGAAACGGACCTCCTACATTCGAAACGGGGGTCCTGTTGATCGGGAGGGGTGTGGCGTACCGCAAAACGGACGAAACGGACTTGTGTTGGAGCGCTACGGTCGAAACGGGGGTCCTGTTCGTCGGGAGGGGTGTGGCGTACCGCAAAACGGGACTCCACGAGATACTGTCCATCTCCACCGTCGACCTCCTCCAGCCTCCACGGGCTACCGTCGACCTCCTCCAGCCTCCACGGGCTCCTGTTCATTCAGCCTCCACCGCGCGCTACTCTACCGCCATCGCTCAACCACCCTCCACCGCTCATGCTCATCCAGCCCTTCACACCACGGGGTCCTGTTCAACCACCCCTCCACGGGCACCACTCCACCATCTACTGTTCATCCAGCCCTCCACCACACCACGGGGTCCTGTTCATCCAAAGGCAACGGCACCGTTCACTGTTCATCCACCCCCCCCCAAGCAACGCTCACTGTTCATCCCAGAGGCAGCATCGATTGGCTTCAGTTAGCAGCAGTAGCAAAGAAATCGATCGATCGGGTTCAGTTAACAGCCATCGATCGATCGCTCGGGTTGAGTAACGTCGTAGCCTGCAGTGCAATCACTCGGGTTCAGTTAGAGCCCAACGCCTCGCTCGGGTTCAGTTAGAGCCAACGCCTCACACACACACGCGTACGTGTATGAGAGAAAACGCGCATCGCTTGGCCCCCGACCTCCCACCGTAACCGGCAACTCCCCGAAATATTTCTCCCCCTCGCTTCTACCACGGTTTTTTCCTTCATGGACGGCCCAAAGAATGACATGCAGCTGCGTCTCCGGCCCGCCCAGGATGAAAAGCCCATTTTCTGTCATGATTTTTTGTCATAGAAGTAGGAGCCCACCACATCTATGATGATATCGGGTTTTGTCACAATTGTCGTCATAGAAGTGTCATATGTATGACGGAAAAAAATTTGTTCTGCCCAAAATGTCACGGATGTGTCTTTTTTTGTAGTGTTCTTTGATTTGGACAAAATTATATATTTCCCACAAGGCAGCTTGTTTCTTATGAGCAGGGAAATATTTAGCAGAGAAGTAATAAATCATATCCTGGGGACTACGCACACAACAAGGAGCAAGAGAATTATACCAAGTCATAGCATCACCCTTTAATGCGAACGGAAATATCTTAAGGATATAATAATAGAGAGATTTATCAGCATGAGTAACCAGGGTGGCTATATCATTCAACTTGGTAAGATGTACCACAACAGTTTCAGATTCAAGGCCATAAAAAGGATCAGATTCAACTAAAATAATAATTACAGGATCAACAGAGAATTCATAATCCTTATCAGTAACACAGATAGGTGAAGTAGCAAAAGCAGGGTCAGGTTTCATTCTAGAATTAAGAGACTGCTGCTTCCATTTAGCTAATAACCTTTTAAGATCATATCTATCATTGCAAGCAAAGATAACTCTAGCAGCTTCTTCATTCATAACATAACCCTCAGGAACAACAGGCAATTCATAATCATTGGGAGAATTTTCATCATCACTATCATCAATAATAGCATCTTCAATAATTTCATTCTCTCTAGCCCTAGCAAGTTGTTCATCAAGAAATTCACCTAATGGCAAAGTAGTATCACGCACAGAAGTAGTTTCATCATAAGTATCATGCATAGCAGAAGTGGCATCATCAATAACAAGCGACATATCAGAATTCATAGCAGTAGCAGGTTTAGGTGTCGCAAGTTTACTAATAATAGAAGGAGAATCTAGTGCAGAGCTAGATGGCAATTCCTTACCTCCCCTCGTAGTTCAGGGCAAAATCTTGGTTCTTTCGTCTTTCAAGTTCCTCATAGTGATCAACAGATATAAATCCCAAGTGACTCAGATAATAGAGCTATGGTCCCCGGCAACGGCACCAGAAACTAGTCTTGATAACCCACAAGTGTAGGGGATCGCAACAGCTTTCGAGGGTAAAGTATTCAACCCAAATTTATTGATTCGACACAAGGGGAGCCAAAGAATATTCTTGACTATTAGCAGTTGAGTTGTCAATTCAACCACGTTTGGATAACTTAGTATCTGCAGCAAAGTATTAGTAGCAAAGTAGTATCATAATAAAGGTAAAGTAATATTTTTGGGTTTTGTAGTGATTGTAACAGTAGCAACGGAAAAGTAAATAAGCGAAACACAAGATGTGAAAAGCTTGTAGGCAATGGATCAGTGATGGATAATTATGTCAGATGCGATTCCTCATGTAATAGCTATAACATAGGGTGACACGGAACTAGCTCCAGTCATCAATGTAATGTAGGCATGTATTCCGTATATAGTCATACGTGCTTATGGAAAAGAACTTGCATGACATCTTTTGTCCTACCCTCCCGTGGCAGCGGGGTCCTAGCGGAAACTAAGGGATATTAAGGCCTCCTTTTAATAGAGAACTGGAAGAAAGCATTAGCACATAGTGAATACATGAACTCCTCGAACTACGGTCATCACCGAGAAGTATCCCGATTATTGTCACTTCGGGATTGTCGGATCATAACACATAATAGGTGACTATAGACTTGCAAGATAGGATCAAGAACACACATATATTCATGAAAACATAATAGGTCCAGATCTAAAATCATGGCACTCGGGCCCTAGTGACAAGCATTAAGCATAGCAAAGTCATAGCAACATCAATCTCAGAACATAGTGGATACTAGGGATCAAACCCTAACAAAACTAACTTGATTACATGGTAAATCTCGTCCAGCCCATCACCATCCAGCAAGCCTACGATGGAATTACTCACGCACGGCGGTGAGCATCATGAAATTGGTGATGGAGGATGGTTGATGATGACGACGACGATGAATCCCCCTCTCCGCAGCCCCGAACAGACTCCAGATCAGCCCTCCCGAGAGAGATTAGGGCTTGGCGGCGGCTCCGTATCGTAAAACGCGATGAAACTTTCTCTCTGATTTTTTTCTCCACGAGACAGAATATATGGAATTTGAGTTGAGGTCGGCGGAGCCTCAGGGGGCCCACGAGACAAGGGGGCGCCCCCACCCACGTGGACAGGGTGTGGGCCCCCTGGTCTTGATTATTTCACCAGTATTTTTTATATTTCCAAAAAGTGCCTCCGTGGATTTTCAGGACATTCCGAGAACTTTTGTTTTCTACACATAAAACAACATCATGGTAGTTCTGCTGAAAACAGCATCAGTCCGGGTTAGTTTCATTCAAATCATGCAAGTTAGAGTCCAAAACAAGGGCAAAAGTGTTTGGAAAAGTAGATACGTTGGAGACGTATCAAGTCGCAGGAAACCGGGCGCCCTCCAGCTGAGAAGGAGGGGTGTATGTCATCACAAGAGTGACTCGCCTCTCCTGTGATGAGAGCTGAAGTACATCCTCAACCACCGTCTGTCTGTGATGATCCTGAACCACCTCCAAAGGAAATCCAGCATCAGAATCCTCCATTTCCACGCGATCGCTCCACAAGTGACTAGGCGCGGATGCCGCCTAGAACGAACCAAATCTGAGAGAGGCCGCCGGAGTGGACAAGGAGGCCGACCCCTTGGATGTCTCCAGCTCAGTCGACCGCGAGGATTTACCACCTGACGCCTTCTCCCTAGGCCGGTAACCATTCCCGTCTCCATCACCATCCTTGGTCGTATCAACATCCATGTCCCCAACGTTACTATCTACAAGAGGAGTCTCCTCAACCTCAACATCCAAATCATAGCTCAGACCATCATATGACCATGGCACAAAATCCGGAATATATTCCGCCCTCACCACACCAACGAGTATCCTGGCAAGTCCATGCATATGGGTATATGGCATATCAACCTTCTCTGTTTTACCGAACAGAGCCCCGAGACTGGAAACAATATGATATTCATTAAGTAAAGACTCCGGAACACCAGTGAGTCTGACCCATACCTTCTCCAGCGGTGTCCCATTTGGCTCGGGTTTTGCACACTCGTCAATCTCGAGGATATACGTGCTCCCGGGCACCCTACTGAGTCCACACTTAAGCAAATGATTGAGATCCGCTCTCCTAGGGAACTCAACCCTATAGACTTGATCCTCCACCCTGACAGGAGACCAGTGAAAGGACTCAGACACCGGCCATCTGAGCTGCTGGCACACCTGTTCCACTGTCAAAGTCCCTTTTGTCACCCTGACCAGACCAAATCTCGAGCTGTCTAACGTGGCGGTCACCGAGATTGTATGTGAAGTCTCAAAGAACATAAGCTGATTGTTGCAGACACCATAAATATTCACGACAGGTGTGGGTACTAGAAGCAACGGACAATCGTCAGATGAGTGTCCCGGCTTCAAGTAGATGTCACATAGCACTTCCTAAAGTCAATCACAAAGTGACCTGGAAGCCCACATTGATAACAAGACATCTTTTCTTTCTTGTGTGCCGCCTTATTAGCCCTCATGTTTTCAGCTACAAGTTGACTAGTAAGAAGACCACTGATCAAGAGGTCAAATCAATTCTCCAGTTGAAGAAATAATGATATGAGGCATAAAGGTTGCTAAATATCAAGTACTGAGAAGACCACTTAATAAATCGAATAAAGCAGAGAACATGGGGCGGATCAACTGGCAAACATTTCAAAAGCAGAGCAAAATGGCTTGGTAATTTTAGCATCAAACCAAGTGGTAATCACTTCAGCCTGAAAGGGTATCAAAACAAGCATTGCTTTCATGCAGCCACATATCAAGTCACTTCTGATCAACACAAAAAGAAGAAATTAGCAGGCTCATCTTGATCCAGTCCATGGACATTGTAGCTCATGAGGATACAGTCAACAGCGTTAGATGAATGGTGAAGCGTGCACAACACAACCTTCTGATGTCGTGAAGAAATCATGCGGAACAAGAGTTTGTTTGGGCCGATGTGTGCAGGCATTTAAGTCATGGAAGCTAGCAACCAATACTCCATCAGTGCCAATGTAAAACAGCCAATGACCAGGCCAACCAGAGCACGTCACCATCACCAGAAGTAACGGTCGCATACCAATCGCCATCGCCATCAAGGATTTCAAGCTTTCCCCTGATTTCTGTGATCGGCAATTCAACCCAATACTTTAAGTCCTAAAACTCATTTTCAACCTTGAAAGGGGAGACCGACATGTGAATGCCGCCGGCAATGTTACTTGGGATGCCACATCAAACAAAACCACCTTCTAGTCCTCTCAGTTTACTTCCCAATAAGCCAATGATATTTTTTTATGGCTTCGCTTTACCAAAACAAGCTACACTTACAATGACTGTTTGCAATAGCATTCCTTTTTAATTAATCAATCAAGTCTCTAGAACATCCTATATTAGTTTATAGAGGGAGTAGTTTCTGCCAGGTTCTTGAATGGTTTTTTTTATTTCTTTTCCTTATTTTTCGCCTTTGACTTGACGAGAAATGTGTATCTTTATTTATGCACTAAACAACATGTCGCCACCCTCGAGTTCGGGCCAGAGAATACTTGCACCACTTTTGGTAGTTCATGAGGTCTAGAATTTTCGATAGCGAGAAACAAAGGCAAGGTGAAAAAACTTCTCTAGAACGTTACTTGATGGGTTAAATAGTAGCAAAGGACACTCCCGTGATTTCCAGTAGCAGTGTTTTTATCTTTTTGACAGCAACCAGTTTACATAGTACCAGCAATGGGAATTCCCGAGATGCAATATCTTTTTTTGACGTGTGAGATGCAATATCTTCACCCTTGTGGGTTCTTCGGTGAGTATATGTAGCCCAGCAATGCTACTATCAGAGAGGGCGCCCTGGTGTCCCAAGAGAAGGCCGCAGCAGCAGATGAGATAGAAGCTGCAGCAGAAGCATCAATTCTGAGTTTCAGACGTGCTCAGTCTAAAAGAAAAGAGAGTTTCAGAGGTACAACTAGTATAGGCTCGACTGCTCCATCTCTTTGAGTTTCAGAGTAAGCGATTAATATTTTAAACCTTACACTAGTCGAGATTGGGTTCAGTTCTACCAAGCGAATGTACTGCTCTACCACCGGTCTATGCTACTTTCACCTACTTACTGTTGCAGCACTATGAGCATGGTTTGAGCTGTCGAGATTGGGTTCAGTTCTAAACCACTATTGTTTCATAGTACTCTGAACAGGATATAGTGACCGGAAAGTACAACACCTCACCCAGGAGTATTACAAAAATAGATGCAATATTACACTCATATCATGTTCTAAAACGGGCTGCAGCATACACCAGTTCCATGGATCACCAGCAAGCAAATCCAAAACCCGTTTCGCGCCTACAACAAGACATTGCAAAATGAACAAAGCCAACAGGGAACAACGAGGCACCAGCAGAGTGAATTACTAAGAAGTAGGTAATACAAGGAAAATCAACAAAATAAAATACTAGATTGAAAACAGGAACAGTTTTACTTATCGAAAGCTCACTAGCCCCAAAGTGGAAACACGACTTATTGGCGCCTTTATAACATTTGTTGCAAGGTCAGTTGAGAATCTGGGACATTGGTGGTGTAGCTGTAGAGAAGCAGGATGATCATGAAAGGACAGTCGGGAACAATGAAAACTGTTGTCCCACTTCACGAAATCAAAGATCATCTCTAGTTTCTCTAGTCGGCGTTCAGTGCAGTCCCAGGCTTTTCTAGAAGAATACCACTACCAAGTCCTCACCAAAAATAAATCTAAAAGAAATACCACTACAACTCCTGGAAGGAGACAAATATAATTATGTCCAATTCTTGCTATAATGGTGACCTACCTAACAAGATGCAATAGATGCATGAAGAAAACAGAACTATAAGTTGAACACTTTTATTGAGAAGTTGACTATTATGATGCAACATGGAAGCATTTAATTTAACAAGTAGTGCTCCAAGGTCTTTTAGAAGTCAAGTGCAAGTTGCAGGTCAGGAAGGAGGAATGCCTCTTTTCATTGCCAGCTGCAACAATGGGTCGGAACAGGAAACTCGCTACAACTGACTATTAGGAAGGCCATTAGATTAAGTGGTAAAATCAATTCTTCAGTCCAAGAGGTAGGGATATGATCCAGCCCACTCATATACCTGCCCGGAAAGATCCAATCCACTCATACGATACTCTGGACAGGTTATAGTGACAGTATAGTACAACACCTGCCCTACAGAAATATGTTAACATCAGAATTTACACAGCACAGCTGAAGTTATTAACCGAAATTGTGCTACAAACTGTGTTTCTGCAGTAGCACGAAGCAAGAATTACAAAAATAGACGAACAATTACGCTTGTATCTTGTTCTAAGCCCCACTGCAGCATACATCAGTTCCATGGATCACAAGTAAGAAAAATCCAAAACCCGTTTCTCGCCTAGAACAAGACATTGCAAAATGAACAAAGCCAACATGGAAGAACAAGGCACAGTGTCAAAGATTCAATTGCAGATTCAGAATTCAGAAAGGGAAAAGGTGATCCAACACTTTCTAATGCTCAAAATAAGCAGCAGACTGCATTGCAAGGGAAGAACAAGTTGATAGACAGACAAAAGGAAGAATCGATCAGTGAAATTGATAGAGCATTAGGTTGATATTATTGCCCTAATTAAGACAACAAACAGTAGTTCCACTTTCACCATACGTGATCTCACCTAGAGTCAACATGTTTCTTGCTTGCTTGGAACAAGTCAAGGCATAGGAAATTAACAAAACAAAGGACCGGAGTCAAAACAGGAACTGTTTTGCTAATGAAAAGCTCCCCAAAGTTAGAACAAGATTTGTCGGTGCCTTATAACATTTGTTCCAATGTCAGTTGAGAATCCAGGACATTTATGGTATAGCTGGAGATAAGCTGGATAATCGTGAAAGAACGGCCGGCAACAAGGAAAACTGTTGTCCTGCTTCACGAAATCAATGGCTTTAGAGATCATCTCTGGTTTCTCTAGTACTTGTGGATGCGAGTGGACTAACTCATGTGTTCAGTGCAGTCCCAGTCTTCTCTAGAAGAATACTACTACAACACCCCACCAAAAAAAAGATATACCACTACAACTCCTGGAAGGAGATAAGTATAATCTACCAATTACCGGAATAGTGCTGAGCTTACTCTCCATAAGACCGACCTAACCAGATGCACCAGATGCATGGAGAAAACATAAATACTTTCGAAACGGGGCAGTAGCCCAATGGCTAGGATCACAGTGTGCACTCGGCAACCAGAGTTCGACCCCATGTGGAGCAAATGTCTCCGATTCTCACAAAGGACGCGCATATGTCGGCTCTTTCTTATCAGTTCAACAAAATTTTCACCTACCTGACCGTTTCTGAGAAAACATAATTATGACAGAACACTTCATTGAAAAGTTGACTATTATGATGCAATACGGAAGCATTAATTTAACCAGTAGTGCTCCAAGGTCTTCCAGAAATCAGGTGCGACCTGCAAATCAGGAAGGAGGAGAATCTGCATCTTTTTGTCGAAACAGGAAACAACTAAAAAACTGACTATTAAGAAGGCCAATGGGTAAAGTGGTAAAATCAATTCTTCAGGTCAAGAGATCGGGATATGAGGAATATAAAGATAGCAAAAAATTGAGTACTGAGAAGACCACTAGAAAATAGAGATATGCGGCAGATCAGTTGGAAAATACTTCAAAAGCAGCTCCAAATGTTTTGGTAATTTTAACATCAACATAAACAGTTGTCACTTCATCCCAAAAGGATATCGAAACAAGCATTTCATGCAACCACATAACAGTCACTTCTGATCATAAAATCTTATACAACAACACAAAAGGAAGAAATCAGCAGGCTCATACTTGATCCAATTCCTAGACATTGCAGCTCATCAGGATATTAAGAACCTCACCCAATATCCGTCAGACGAAAGGTGAAGCATCCACGGCATGGCCTTCTAGTGTCGTGAAGAAATCATGCCTAACAAGAGTTTGTTTGAACCGACCTTTACCAACATACAAGTCTTGGAAGCTAGCAACCAATTTTCCATCAGTGTCAACATGAAATAGCCAGTTCTGCGATTGACCAAACCTGACCAGCAAGAGCACGTCACCATCACCTGACACAACGGTCACATGCCAATAGCTATCACCATTGAGGCCTTCAAACTTTCCCCAGATTTCTGCTATTGTCAAATCAACCTGGTACTTGAAGTCCCAAACCTCACTTTCGTAGTTCTGCAGCACCCATATATCAACAATTTTCTTGGCCTTGTCACAGCTATAGATACCAAGCATGTCATCCATCTCAAAGATACATGAGTAGTTGGTGGGAGCAAGGGGAGCACGTATCTGCCGAAACGACTCAGCTATCGTGTCAAATACAATTACTAGTTTGCTTTCAAGCTGAAAAAATTCAGTCTCCCCATACACCGGGGCATAACACACTGGGTGCCAATGCAAGCTATCACGGACCCGGACAGGCGCATGGAAGATCGCCGACTGCAATTTGGTCTTGGAGCACCCAATGTACCTAGGTGCCTCATCGGAGCCCAGCTCCAAGACATACCAACCAGTTCGGTCAGTAGACGAGTCCATGAAGCTCCTCCCTTGCAGTAACAGCCGGTACTTGCCGGTAGGGCGGTGTGGGTACATCCCCAAGATGTTGAAGTCCTTGAGTGTACGCGTGAGGGAGGCATGCTGACGAGTGACCGGGTTGCAGACGGTGAGGAGGGCCCGAGAGCCGAGGCCGGGGCGAGGGCCAGCAGCTTCATGCTTGGAGAGAATGAGGAGGCCATCGCAGGAGGCCTCGAGCTTGAAGGGCAGGGAGAGAGCAAGCCGAGCGACGGTGTGGAGCTGGGAGGCGGCGGCGGCCCGATGGTCGAAGGTGAGGATGTTACGGTAACCGTCGCTGGAGAGGATGGGAAGGGCGGGCTGGCGGGCGTGGTGGGCTAGGAGGAATCGGCGGTTAGTGGTGGCGCAGCGCCAGTCGCGGCGGACGGCGCGGCTGCGGAGGATGGATTTGGGGTCGAGGCGGACGAGGATCTCCCATACCACGATCTCGTCTGGGAGGCCGGGGAGGAGGGTCGTCGCTGCTGCTGCCGCGGCCTCCTCCGCCATGGTCGCTGCTGCTGCCGTGGCCTCCTCTGCCATGGTCGCCGGCTGGGTGGAGTTGTGCTGGTGTGGGTGTGGTGGCGGCGGAGGCATGAAGCCCGATATTCTCTCTCTAATATAACCGTGGGGCGGGGCTATCTCACGCGAGCCAACGGTCGATTTCCGACAAGAGCACCTTTTCTTCTTTGCCATTTATTCCTTTTTTCTAATCTTGACCGAAAATACCGGGCCCCGTGGTTGAATTCAGAGGGCATGTTTATATTAGAGAGAGAATGAACCATGGAGCCTGGTATTCTCTCTCTAATATAATCTTGGGGCGGGGCTATCTCACGCGCGCCAACGGTCGATTTCTGATAGGAGCACCTTTTCTTCTTTGCGGCGCCATTTATTCCTTTTCTATCTTGACCGAAAATACCAGGCCCCACGGTTGAATTCAGGGGGCATGTTTATATTAGAGAGAGAGTCGAACCACGGGGCCTAGTATTCTCTCTCTAATATAACCATGGGGCCCGGTATTCTCTCTCTAATATAATCATGGGGCGGGGCTATCTCACACGCGTCAACGGTTGATTTCTGATAGGAGCACCTTTTCTTCTTTGCCGCGCCATTTATTCCTTTCTATCTTGACCGAAAATACCAAGGCCCACGGTTGAATTCAGGGGGCATGTTTACATTAGAGAGAGAGAGTCGAACCATGGGGCCTGGTATTCTCTCTCTAATATAACCGTGGGGCGGGGCTATCTCACGCGCGCCAACTATCGATTTCCGACAGGAGCACCTTTTCTTCTTTGCCGCGCCATTTATTCCTTTTCTAATCTTGACCAAAAATACCGGGCCCTGTGGTTGAATTCAGGGGGCATGTTTATATTAGAGAGAAGATGAACCACGGGGCCCAGTATTCTCTCTCTAATATAACCGTCGGGCGTGCGCGCCAACGGTCGATTTCCTACAGGAGCACCTTTTCTTCTTTGCTATTTATTCCTTTTCTAATCTTGACCAAAAATACAGGGCCCCATGGTTGAATTCAGGCGGGCATGTTTATATTAGAGGGAGAATGAACCACGGGGCCCGATATTCTCTCTCTAATATAACCGTGGGGTGAGACTATCTTGCGCGCGCCAACGATCGATTTTCAACAAGAGGACCTTTTCTTCTTTGGCATTTGTTCCTTTTCTAATCTGGACCAAAAATACGGGGCCTTTCGGTTGAATTCAGGGGCCATGTTTATATTAGAGAGAGAATAACGGGCACCATGGTTGAATTGGGGGAGGGTTATTAGAGGAAAAACACCATTCCCCACATGCATGCAACCATCCACCACTTTCCCACGTAGCACTAGATGGTGGGGCATGCGATAGCAACCCAGCAGCGATATAACATTGTTCTACCAGAATATCTTCTCTATGCATATGAATTCTCATATATGGTTGTAATATTAATCAAGACGAGCGTTGCATGTGCACGCTTTGCTGAGAAATAAACAAGGTATGTGTATCACCTTTGTCTTGCTAGGCAGCCAAACCCAGATATTAGAGAAAAATACAACAAACCTATCAGCATGCTAAAGGCATCAATGGATATATGCACAACTAGGTGTTGGCTTGTTGATCTCCCAGCAATTGGGAACGATAAATGTTGAAGGCTTTATGCAAGTTTTTTATCCTTACTTAGTAGGTACTTCAATATCATGATCATTGTGTTCCCTTTCTAACACTTCTGCATGAAAAGTATTGTTTTATCTCAAATTCAGAATTTTTAGGTAAATTTGGAATCATGTAGATTGGCATTATTCAGGTTTGTCATATACTACTTTCCATAAATCTTGTTGAGCACTAAGATTTTGTTTGTAACCATGATCATTTGAGATTCTCATTACATTGTTTGACGCCATCCTCATGGATATGAGTGGAAGAAGGATTCTTCTAACGGTCTAAGATGGAACATTGCCGAGCTGATGCATACAAAGACAAAGTATTAAGTACGATTTAGTTTTGAGAATCGTTCAGGTCTACACATCTGGAACATTCCCGAGGTTCCTTTTGACAGGACTATCATTCTACCTATAGGTATATATTTCTGAACCATAGTGATAGAAAAATGATCATGGGAGACTGGCAGGCTATCATAAGTTAATGTTAAGAAGAAAAACAGTGGCAAGGAAAACTTATTTTGTTTGTTGTTTGTGTATGTAACCTGAATGCTAAATGACGTTTTTGGTGCAGGATCTATTCTCGTAATATGTTCCCTCATTGGCCCTTTCCAACATCATGGTAAGGAATTTGTCACTCATATATCTGCATTGTATTCTGCTTTTTAGGGCCACTGTATTTTCTTGTAGTATGGGTCTAATGATTTCTGAAAAATATATCTTCTTAATGTTATATTCACTTGGGAGTATTGTTCCAATGAGTTTCAAAATCATTATCTTCTGAATGTTTGATCAACCATCCAATCTGATGAAGATTTTCACTTTGTGAAACCATGATCGATCTGTACAATTTTTTTTGTACTAGCATATCCTTTTTACATGTATATTTTCAAAAACAGTGGGGTTTTGGATACTCCCTCTATCCATCTACATAAGGCCTAATGCGTTTTTCGAGGCTAACTTTGACCATATGTTAAAGCAATAGTATATGCCATTCAAGTTACACAAAGCATACCGTCAAATTTGCACGTGAAAGGAACTTCCAGTGATATAACTTTCACATTATACATCTCATATATTATTAATCTTATCAATAGCCAAAGACAATCTCAAAAAAACGCATTAGACCCTGTGTGTGTGTGTGCGCGCGCGTGCGTGTGCGTGCGTGTGCGTGCGTGTGCGTGCGTGCGTGCGTGCGTGCGTGCGTGTGTGTGTGTGTGTGTGTGTGTGTGTGTGTGTGTGCGTGTGTGTGTGTGTGTGTGTGTGTGTGTGTGTGTGTGTGTGTGTGTGTAGCTTTTTTGTTTTTTGCAGAGTGCTAAAACTGAAGATCAAGACAAGCCTTTGTGTCCATACACCAATAAAGGCTGGTTAAGAGAAATGCTATTACTCTGCACTCATGCAACACTATGGTGGCCATGCATTCTGCTTGGACGTGATCTAAGTTACAACCTAGCAACTTTATCTTTTTCGGGCTGTAGGAATTGAATTACGGCTTCAGTTTTCTCGGTGATTTATATCTTAATGTAGCACTGGATCTTCATTGTGACTGTTGACTTAATTGGCTTCTGTGGCTCAATGTATATTTGACTTCTTGTATGACCACGTGAGATGATGCATGGTTCTATTTTTGTATATTTACTTCTTTTTTAATCAGATGAATTCATGTATGCGTGATGCTGTCCTGGTAACTTTTTTCAAGAAAAATATTCGTTGCAGGCATTTCCAAGTTTGGATGATTTTGATGTTTCATTTTTATTCCTAAACATTCTTTTACTTTGAGATGTGCAAGAAAACTATATTTTGATAAACTAACATTACATGGGGCTTTGATAGTTATGTGTATGTATAAAGGTGACTTTGAATGCATTCAAATCTTAAATTCTAGCGAGACGTGCGTTGCACGTGCATGCTTACTAGTATCATAAATGGTAGAAGCAACCTGGAGGGAAGCTAGAGCAGGATCTTTGTGGAGACCTCATGTGGCACGTGGCTCCTCCTCCTCATGGTCTTTAACTTGGATGTTGGTATTGGTGTCCCACACGTCCATGGACTGATCACATGGATCGGTGTCAAACAAATCGATTTTCTACCTCACATGTGATGCGTACGATGTTTGAGTCAAAACAAAGTTTTGTACTTCAAAATATATTTATTTGGTTGTATTGTATATGTGGATATATATTTTTATAAACTTAGCCAAATTTAGTAAGGTTTGACTTAGAAGGCAATCCAACTAGGACTTACATTTTGAGATGGTTGAACTAACACCATCAACGAAATAAATCCGTGAAACAGATGTGGTAGAAACGGTAGCGGTTGCTGAGTTGGACGGAGGTGGCTTTCCAAAAGGCAAGTCCGTAGGATAAAAAAGAACCAAAGAGCCAACTCGGGCTCCCCCCCCCCCCCCGGAACCCACCCACCAGGCCACCACCACCACAAAAAAACATGTTTTGGTTCCAAAACTGGGAGTACAAGTGAGCAACTCTAACATAATCACCACTAGTAAAACGCCCGTGCGTTGCTATGGGATAAAATGCATATAAATGATTCAAATAAATAATTAAGATTGTCTCTAAGGATGAACCTCATTTCTCCCTCTTATCTGGGCATGTTCGGGCATCAAACGGGTGTCAACGCTCTTCCCAAAATCAAACCATCTAGACAGTCCAGACTCTCCCAAAACCATTCCATTTATGGTGTAGAAATTTGGTTACCCAGATTATTCACCATACTATTTCCAACACGCGGTCCAAGAAAAACACCACCCCATGCCAACCCTTTTTTTTGCCGAACCCTCGCCTTCCCGCTCTGTCTCCCGTCGTAGTGGGACACTAGATGACGCCCACCTCACCTTTGCCATGGCGCCCTCTTTCCTTCACACCGTACTTCCTCACGAACCGCCCAGGAGGAGTCCCCTGCCAATCGTCCTGCTCTACGCCTTGATCCCCTCTCACCGAGTTCGTGCCGATCCTCCACCACCATCAAGGGGCACAAGGCGTGCGCTGCCCATGACACCTCCCAAGCCAACAAGGCATACCTGATGTCTCCTGGGCTATTGTCACGTTGTAACATACAGTTGAATGTCTTGCATTACCACAAAGCAAAAATTTGATGCTCGACTGATACACCACCGTGTCTGTTATTAACTCTTAAAGCAACCAACTAATGCATTTACCCTTCTATCCTAGCCAAAAAAAATTGCATGACTTGATGAAAAAGAATATGAACCGCCCACTCATGCAATTTACCGCAAAGCCATCTCTAAAGAAATGCAATTTGTCACATTTTCTAAAGTAGGGAAATTATTTCGCTTAGACAACTATAACTAAACAGACGAACCCCAATCCCCATCCCGCTCACTCTGAACCCTTACTCTTATCACAATATCCAATAACTCGTGTTCTAAGTGAGCTAGTGATCAACACCACCATGACAGGCCAGCAGCAAAAAACAAGGGCGGCAACCACCTTCCTATCTTAGTGATAGTACCTCCTGGACCCACCCTTCATCCCAGGCTGTAGCACGTCGTCATCACGCTCATACATTGCTACGTAAAAATAAAGCTATGAACAGAAATGTTCGCCCAAAGCACTTAAGAGATAAACCTAAAACTGCTTTTAGGTCACCAAATTTACCAATTATATGCTCCAATAAACCAAATGAAAGAGAGGGCATATCAAGTTGGAACCTAGAGTACAAATTTATTCTCCTCATTTTCTATCCGATATACCTAAAACTGCATTTAGGTCACCAAATTTACCAATTATATGCTCCAATAAACCAAATGAAAGAGAGGGCATATCAAGTTGGAACCTTGAGTTTCCCTTCAATGGAAGTTGGATCTGTGAGCTAAATACGAGAACCTAAAGAGATAACATTCGAAATGTTTGAGGTACTGGGAAAACCATCTAAAACCTAATAAAAAATCTAGCAGAAATATAAGTATTTGATTTTTTTTTGGTATGGATACAACCAGCATTGCCACCGGAGAAAACAATTATTGACACCAAATTGTTCCAATCAAGAATGTGTATTGAACTTGACAGAATATGGTTTTCATGCATCGAGTGACAAGTTTTCACTCTCACCCGCTTCTTATTAGAGCAAAAGGCCACAGCCCAGTTCCTCCTGAAAAATGAGACCAAGGTGTGGCATTGATACATTTTATAGCCCAAAGCAGGGCAACAACGAGATGTGCAAGAACGAAAAATAAAGTGCTATAAGCATGATTTACTAAGGATAACCGTTCATGTACTGAAACATAGCTAAACAATAAGTAAATTCAAAACATGCTACCCCCATACCAGGAAAGAACTTCAGCATACAGAAAATTTGATGCATGGAGCTTCAAGCTTCACCAGCCAGCCAACATGTTCTTTAGTTCTGCACCGCTTCATTGCCACCTTGGAATGGTAGCTTCCATCATCTTCGCTGCCGCGAAGACCCGAAATTGGTCCAACACTAGAGTGATGTGCGTTGGTTACAACGGCCATGAACAACATAGCAACCGGTCCTTCTAATTCATACCTCTTGGCATAAAAACAAAACGGATTACCTCACTCAACTCCTAGCACTACCGGACTCGCGGTCTATGCCTACGGCCAGGGGCCGTCGGCATAGGCCCCTAGGCCGTCGGCATAGATCTATGCCTACGGCTGCCGTCGGCATAGAGCCGTCGGCGTAGATATCGTCAGCGTAGTCTTGTCAGACCGTCGGCATAGTATAGCCGTCGGCATAGGGACCTATGCCGACGGCCCTGCGTCAGCCGTCGGCGTAGATTAGCCGTCGGCAGTGTTTTCCGTCTGACGGCAACGCACGGCGCCGTCAAAAGCGCTAACGAATCACGCGATAGCGCGTGGCGAGCTATGCGGCGGCTTGGCGTCGGCATAGCTCGCCACGCGCCATCCCGTGTAGCTCCTTGTGGCGTGGCTATGCCTACGGCTTTGCCGTAGGCATAGATTGATCTATGCCGACGGCTTTGCTGTAGGCATAGATGTGCCACGTGTCGCTCCCGGGTTCCTCCTGGCGACAGGGCTATGCCTACGGCATAGCCGTCGGCATAGGTTTCCATCTATGCCTACGGCAAAGCCGTCGGCATAGATCTGCCACGTGGTGGTCCCTGGTAGCTTCTAGACTTATATATGCCGACGGCTTTGCCGTAGGCATAGTTTTTTTTTTCCTTATTTTCTCTTTTCCAATTCATTTGACAGCATTTCAAAGCAGAATAATATGGAATAATGCAGAAATATGACAGTTCATCATCTAAACATACTCAAGTTCATCTAAACATACTCGAGTTCATCATCATCATCTAAACATACTCAAGTACACCGCCGGAAGTTCATGAACATAAAAGTAGTGCAAGACATGGAACATCGTAAAAGTAGGAACATGAAAGGCATGGCACGACGGCCACATGCACGGAATCATCATCGACATCAGGCAAGACCACCTCCGCCAAAACCACCACCGCCAAGACCACCTCCGCCAAAACCACCACCGCCAAGATCACCTCCACCAAAACCGCCACCGCGACCAGCATCACTCTGCCAGATCGGAGTGGTAGGGGTCGACAAGCGAGTCGAGCCCTTTGGTCCCCTACATGTTTGAGAGGCGATTTTAACGGTAAATATGATATGATAGTGTTGAATGAGCGAGAACTAGTTTGCTAGTAGTTAGGCAAATGTACTAACCGGACTATTACCGCCTAGTGCCACCCATTCATCGAGCGTGGGCACGTGTGGGGGTCTCTGCAGGTGGTGGTGGGGGTCCCATTTGTGGTGGATCCGTGCGGTTACTCCAAGACGCCAACATAGCCTGGATGTTAGTTAAACAAGCAAACTAGAAGGTCAGAAGGAATGAAACTACAAAAATGTAGCTTGGTTTTAAGAGGGCAAAACTAACCGTCATCATCTGACGGTTGTAATCATCGTTTGCCTTCACTCGTTTCAAGTACTCCCGCACCTCGAGATTCCTAAGCTCGACAAACTCCTTATATGCCTACATAAATTAGGTTGTTTCTAAGTGAGCAATGCTGAAAATAAACTGAGAATGCTAGAGAGAAAAAGATAAAGGGGAAGTACTTACAGCATGCTGGCGGGCTAAGGGAGTCTGTGAACGCCCCGTACTCTCTAACTGGCTCGAGTGTGTAGCCCGAAGCCGTGTGTACGAGATCGAAGGAGTGATCAACCCATCGAAACACGGATACCGGCCATGTGACTTCCCCTGGATGGCCACCACCGCCGTGTCGTTGATCCGAGACTTGGCGATCTCAAGAACAGAACATCCGGATGCAACTCGATAGTGATGAGTGTAAGACCCCATGTGCTTCTCGGTCTTGCCGTAGTACTTGCTCTCGCCCTCCTTGGGATGACTCCGCTCACGGGCCATCATCCACGACTCCATGTCTGAGAGCGGCCTCTTCAACTTGTCCTCCTGCAACGTCAAACAGAAGTTAGCCATACATAAGAACATGACGGTAAAGAAGAACAAAATGCATCATGCACATAGATATACCTTCATGGCCTGAAGCCCGGTGGTTCTGTTTCCTTGGCCGTGTGTCCCGTCGATTCCACGGTTATTCCGGGCCTGGATGCTCTTGGCAGCAAACTCTGCATCGTCGCCGAGCCACCTATCCACCAAACTCGCCCATCCATCATGCCTTCCATAGCACCAACGAGGAACAACCTATGCAAATTTTGGAAGCATGACATGTGAGCACTGAAACATATAGTTCCTTTGCTTGAAACAATGAAAAGTTAATAATAGTTACCATCATGAACTGCTCTTTGTTCAAGGTAAGTCGTTATACGTGCTTCAGATTTTGGTCATCTTTTAGTGCGGTAGATGTGGTAGTACTGCGAGACGGCAACCCAGCGCACCTCGTACTGCAACTGACGAGCTTTCTTCTTCGCAGCCGCAAGCAAGACCACGTCGGCTCTGGCCTTGTGCTCGTCAAGAACTCTATAGAGTTGCTGCAATCATGCATAAACCAGAAGCAAACAAGGCATGAGTTGAGTGATTCAATGATAAACCATGAACGGAACTGAAGAGAAGTGATTCAGAAGAGAACCTACCCAAAATTTGGTGATCACGGCCTTAGCGGCCGTCCCATACTCCGCGTTGCTGCAAGCCTCGTAGTGGGCCCAGCTCATGGCCAAAACCCGCTGCTGCGGGTCCTTGTCTGGCCGCGGGCAAAATAGGCCAGGCCAAAACTCCTTCAACAGGACAGTGAGAAGGCCGTTCGGTTTACGGCCCTTTCATGAAGGATCCAGTTTCTGCAAAAGAATCAAAGGATTGCCATGTGTACAATAAGAAAATATTGTCATGTGTTGAAAATATGATTGAGAGGCACTTACTCTGTCCCCACAGGTTGAATGAGCCACTTGTGCTCCTCGATAGAAGGTGGTGTAGGTAGTCCGGCATTACCACGCAGCCACCCCTGCGGAGCACCCGGTGGCAAGTCACCCCACAACGCGGGATCAACCTCCCCTCCACCCTCCTCGCCCTCCTCCTCACCCTCCTCCTCGGCCTCCTCCTCCTCCTCCTCCTCGGCCTCCTCCTCCTCCTCCTCCTCCTCGGCCTCCTCCTCCTCGCCATCAGGAACATACTCCTCCTCCTCAGACTCAGAAGGTGCCTCTGTATAGGAGGGCATCGAAGAAGACCCTCCTATTTCAGACACGGACCGGAGTTTTTGCACGGTTGCTGTCCCTCCACCTCCTCCTCCTCTAGGGGCTCTCCCCCCACCGCCTCCTCCTCTAGGGTCTCCTCCCCGACCCTCCACCTCCTGTGAGGTGTCATCCTCAGCGTAGTCGGGAGGGAACCTTGTGGGCTCGTCCACTCCGAGTAAGTCCTTTAAATTTCTTGAGAAACTAAGCGCCACTGGACTTGCCCATGATTAGCAAACCTGCATTAAGAAGAGAATAAACAATTAGTAAGGATATCAATTAAACAAGCATACAGGAAAAACATTAATACCAGAAGAGCACATTAAGCATACTATTGTAATGATCATTAAAAGAACTTACATTTTCTAGAACCCATATGAATCATCACTATTGTAATCTATTTGTGGACCGGTCTCATCATCACTATCACACATATCTTCTTCGTTGTCTGACAGAGGTGGAGGCTCTTCCTCATCGTCAGCGTGTTCATTTAACTTTTCAAGCATAATTATGTCTCTTTGATTCACAACCGCCTCACCATCAATCCGTGTGTCGTCGTCGTTTGGGTCCAGGTCAACATAACCCAAGTCATCATCCTCGTTGGTGCGGACCACGTCATCATGTTCCTCTTGATAGAACACTCCATCGTATGTCATGGGGTTTATGTTGTAGTAATCATCATCGTTCGGGTCCGGTAGCTTACCATGCGGCGACACCTTGAACACAACTTCCCAACCCTTTAGGTACTCTTTCTGGCATGGGTAAGGCAGATAATATACTTGTGTGGCCTGGGTAGCGGCGATAAAGAGATCAGCTCCGGCATAGGCGGTTGATGGTTTAACTTCAACTAAACCAATGAAGGCGTATGTCTCGAGACCCTTTTGGGGTCGAACCATCGACATTTGAACACGGTGAGACTTAGGTGTTCGCGCCACGCGTTTGAGCGTAAGCTCGTATATTTTTCCTACCCTTCCGTAGTAATCTACTTTATTATCTCCTTGGTGAAGACTCCGGTATTTATGGTTTTGGGATCGGGCCGACTGTTACGGTGCTCCTCTGTATGGGCGATACCCATTCACATCATACTTTTCGCATGTCATGACGACAGGGTCAAAACCCATGGAAACCCATCTCAATTCTTCATCCATTGATTCGGTCGGATCATTTCCCTACAAGTTTAATTGAAATTATAGGGTGCATGAGTTTAATTGAAATTATAGGGTGCATGAGTTTAATTGAAAGTGTGAAAAATTACTTTCTCCATGAACCACGCAACAAAATTTTTCCTTCCATCGGCACCCTTTAGGAGAAGAGCAAGTGCCTCCGCTTGATGGGAGGCAGCATTCCGTCCATTCTTCTTCAAGAATCGACTACAATAAGAAAAGCGGTATAAGAACTAGGCAAAGTGAACATAACGAATTGACTAAAAGAATGGTGCAAAGGTATTACCTCATCCACTCATCCTCAACTTCCTTCATGTTGTGCAAGATATAGAACATGACATCCTCCCACTCATCTCGTGGCATGAGATAAGGTTTGAGCATCCAGCCCTACCACCTTGCCCGATGAATATAGGCAACTTGGGTTTATACTTGGGTTCTTACATATTGTATCGAGACACCTTATTGTGCAGCGTGGGAACATGGTCCGGATAGTAGGCTGTCACGAGGTCTGCCACCTCCTCTAGGATAAGCGCCTCAGCTATGGAAGCTTCAATCTTAGCTTTGTTTCCACATTTACTGTCTCGGATGCTTGTTACATCTCTCGGGGCGTATTGCCAACGATTACGCACGGGGCCCCCAACAATACCTCGTTCGGGAGGTGCAAAAGGAGATGTGTCATCGGAGTAAAGAAGCCTGGCGGGAAGATCTTCTCTAGCTTGCATATCAACTCCGGCGCCTTCTTATGCATTTCTTTTATCTTCTCAGGACATACTTCTTTAGCACAAAGCGTGCGGAAGAAATGGCTTAACTCCATAAGCACACGCCGGACACGCTCGGGAACATAGCCCGAACCATCACGGCATAATCCGCTCAATCCATACGTGATAGTCATGACTCTTGAGCCCGGTCACTCTGCCCGTTGAAAGATTGACCCCCTTACTTATATTCGACGCATAACCATCAGTGAACTTCACGACGTGTTTCAGCCACTTAAATGTCTCCATCTTATGGTCCTTTTTAAGTACGAAATCAGCATCTGGCTTGAACCAAGATTTTCGACTGCCTGTGGGAGGCTGCATGTGTAGACGTGGTCTATCACAAATATTCTGTTGATCAACTCTAGCATTAACATTATCCTTTGTCTTATCAGGAATGTTGAGGATCGTGTGAAAAAGGGACTCTGCGACATTCTTTTCGGTGTGCATCACGTCTATGTTGTATGGAAGTTTGAGGTCTTTAAAATAGGGAAGCTGCGTGAAGGGGGTAATGTGAGTCCAGTTGTGCGTCTCACCATAATTTTCAAAATTCTTTTTCCCTTTACCTTTTCCTTTGCCCTCGCCCTCGTCTTCGCGTGGCTTTGCCTTTGCCTTTGCCTTTCCCTTCACCGGCAGGCTTAAGAGCTTTCAGCTGAGCAAGCACATCCGCGCCAGAAAACGTTGGAATCTCGTTCACTTCATGGACAACTTTGCCTTTTGTGAAGTTCTTCTTGTCTTCCCTATCGGGATGGTGCGGAGGGAGGAAGCGTCGATCAGGTCAAATGCAACATACTTGCCACCCTTCTTGACCAAATGAAAATCAAGGCCTGCATGCACCTTTGGGCAAGGCATCTTTCCACTTGTACACCATCCGCAGAACAGGGCATAACCGGGAAAGTCATGCATGCAATATTGTAGCCAAACTTTCATCAAGAAATTTTTCTGCAAATGTCGGTCGTATGTCAACCTCGGGAAGTACCAAGAATGGTGCAAATCATCCACCAACGGCTGCATAAACACACCCAAATTCTTCCCCGGATATTCAGGCCCCGGAATTATAAGCGACAGGAACATGGTCTTCCGTTGCATTATGGCGCCGGGAGGGAGATTGAGCGGAATAACAAATACGGGCCAACAGCTGTATGAATTAGACGACATACCATATGGATTGAACCCATCACCTGTTATAGCAATTCGGACATTCCCAGCCTCGGCTGCTTCCTCCGGGTACTCTATATCGAATGACTTCCATGCTTCACCTCCTGATGGATGTACAATTTTTTTTGGATTGTACCTTTTCCCTTCCTTGTGCCACTTCATCATTTTGGCAGACTCCTCGGTGATGAAAAGGCGTTGCAGTCTTTGATAAAATCAAGATCTTGAAGAACCTTCACAGGATTTTAGCTGCTGCTTGACCATGTTTATCGACCACCTCAATATACCGAGAGGAACCGCACTTCCTCTGATACTTGTCATCCGATACTCATGCCTAAACAAAAGGCAATTCTTTGGACAAACATGAATTTTCTCATAGTCCATGGAGAGCGCCTTCATGATTTTCTTCGTGGCGTACATGGTTTCGGCAGTTCATGGCCCTCGGGCAGGCTGTTAGCCCATACTCCCGAAATGCTTGAAGCAACCTCGGCTACAGCCGTACTCAGCCTTGATCGCCATCGGTTGCGAGATGGCATCCAGCCTGAACAACTTGGCACCCTCATAGAGAGGTTTCTTTGACGAGGCCAAGATTTCCGGGAAGGCCTTTGCGGTTTCCTCCGGTTCCTCCGGTTCCTCCGGTTCATTATTTGAATGTGGCGGAGGTGTCCGCTATGCAGCAAAGACATCATCTAGCATGTCTCTAACCCTATCGTCCTCATAACCAGCGACGCGTTGTCGTATCACATCCTCTCTACCACGGTCCCGCTGGGCAAAGTTTATCGGCATATTAAAGTTGGGCATAAAACCATGCGTGCGAAGGTGCTTACTCATCTCACTCTTATCTCTGCGGATACGCCTCTTACACTTGGCACACGGGCATTCTGGCACCATCCTCATTGGACTACGGAATATCTCTTTCAAAAACACATCAGTTTTCTCGACCCACTCTGTTGTTACTTGATTCCGACGGAAAAACCCACTATACATCCACTGATTATCTGCCATCACTGCTTTATTGGAAGCCACACAACAAAATTAAGGATTCATTTAAATTACCCACATCAATATTTTATTTTTTACAAGGTTGACGAGTAATCCACCTACATCTCTAATAGGTAAAGATGGGTCCTAATCCCACCCGAGAATGTGTAGATTGAGTACGGTCCATGCTCTACCCCGTTTCGAGACAAAATTTCGGCAGCACCTCCCCGCTGTTCTCCAAATACACGTCTCGGCAAAATGCCGAGAGAATGTGCATCCGGAGAACAACAGGGAGGCGCCGCCGAAATCCTGTCTCGAAACAGGGTAGAGCATGAACAACGTACCCAATCTACACATCCTCGGGCTGTCCGTGGAAAGCGCTGGACAATCCGAAAGAGCTGCGGTGATAAATATGCAATTGAATGCATATTTATCGATGCAACCCTTTCGGACGGGAGACGCCTAGGTTACGCGACTTCACGAGAAAAGAAAATCTAGTGACAAGCTCACCCTCGACTGTAGACGAAGTAGTCAAACAGCGACGAAATCACAGACCAATGCCTTCGACGACGATGACTCCAAAGATATGCAACACCAGAAAGCCTGTAAATTTTACCGACAAAAAAACTTAGATCATCAAGCGACACAACAAAGAATGCTAATTCCACCATTCAAAAAAATCATAGTACTAATATAATTGCTAGTTTTCATATACCCAGGGAGCACATATATAATTGCTAGTTGCATAACGTCACTTGCAGACTGAAAAAATTTTAGTTGACAAATTATCATAATGTCCACAAAATGCAGAGTTAAAACTAGAAAGAATTATTTTTGGCCACTCTATTGAATATCTTAACGACAGCATTGCTAAGGACAGAGTGGCTCTTAAGCATGACTTGAATTGAGAGTAAATTACTTAGATACTTGGGCTGGTTAGCACTTGAGAGTTGAGACAGAGGAACAAGCAACGCACCCTGGATCAGAGTGTGAACAATTCATATCACAGGAGGTAAAAAACAGTAGGTACAAAACTAAAAAAAAGTGAAAAAAATCCTCACGTTGGAGAGGGCGGCAGGTCGGGGTGGGGCGGGGCTTGCGGTGCTCACCGATTGAGATGAGGGCAGGAAGGCGCCGGACCGGAGAGCCTGACAGCCAGCTCACCGGCCGGGCGGGCGGGCACACACGGGCGGGCACGAACCTGGGCGGCAGTGCAGAAATAAGGTCCATGATCCGAGGCAGGGACGGGGCGGCGGTCTTGGCGGGCAGGACGGCGATGCGGGCGGGCGGGGCGGCGGCGGCGAGAAGGGGCGGCGGCGGAGTAGGGCGGGGATGGCCGGCCGGCGGCTGGGAGATCGAGGGGAGGGCGGGGAACGTGCGGCGGCGGGGCTGGATCGAGGGTTAGCTGGTGAGTTCGATCGGGTCGTGGGGTGGATAGAGCTAGCCCGGTATGGATAAGGAATTTTTTTCGCAAAAAAATAAATAAGGATAAGGTGATCTATGCCGACGGCTTAGCCGTCGGCATATATTAATCATGCCACGTGGCATATATGCCGACGGCTAAGCCGTCGGCATAGGTATATTTTTTTTTCAAATACACGTTCTTGAATTTATTTGAATGAATTTATTTGAATGATACATGGTATATAATTTTTTATATGGTATACATGCTTTACATGCATGAATATTATTTAAAATGTACCATACATTTTCTTTAATGGTTTCAAACATTATTTTTAATTACATGATCTTTTTTTATATTGTACAACAATTTTCTAAAATATCACGTATATTTTTTTCTGAACCAGATTTTTTCTATGGTCAGCAACATTTCATTATGATATAATTATTTGCTCCGAGTATTTTATCGCGCTCCGATCATTTAAAAACCCGACGCGGCAGTTTTCCCCCTCCATGTGCCGGCGTCGGCGCCGTCCGTGACGGGGGCCACGCTCCGGAGATGCGTGTTGCCTCTTCGGACATGCGACAACACCATCTCGCATGTATGAGGGCCCGGTACGACGCTCTGGTGGCATTGCTACCCCCCCCCCCCCTCCCGAGGGCCCCCGTCCCGCCTAACCCTCGAGCGGTTGACCACGAGATCTAGCCCTTTGACTTCCCACGGACGGGCTTTGACCAGTGGACCTCTCCACCCGGTTGTGTTAGTTCGGCCCATAGGGACACCCGGGAGCTACATCCGGGCCAAACCCACAGCTAAATCCACTCCGTGTAGACCCGACGCGGCAGTTTCCCCCCTCCAGGTGCCGGCGGCGGCGCCGTCCGTGACGGGGGGCACACCCCGGAGATGCGTGTCGCCTCTTCGGACATGCCACAACACCACCCTGCATGTATGAGGGCCCGATACGATGCTCAGGTGGCATTGCTACCCCGGCCCCCGTCCCGCCTAACCCTGGAGCGGTTGACCACGAGATCTAGCCCTTTGACTTTCCACGGACGGGCTTTAACCAGTGGACCTCTCCATCCGGTTGTGTCGGGTCGGCCCAGAGGGACACCGGGGAGAAACATCTGGGCCACACCCACAGCTAAATCCACTCCGTGTAGACCCGACGCGGCAGTTTCCCCCCTCCATGTGCCGGCGGCAGCGCCGTCCGTGACGGGGGGCACACCCTGGAGATGCGTGTCGCCTCTTCGGACATGCCACAACACCATCTCGCATGTATGAGGGCCCGGTACGACGCTCTGGTGGCATTGCTACCCCCCCCCCCCCGAGGGCCCCCGTCCCGCCTAACCCTCGGCGGTTGACCACGAGATCTAGCCCTTGACTTCCCACGGACGGGCTTTGATCGGTGGACCTCTCCACCGGTTGTGTTAGTTCGCCCATAGGGACACCCGGAGCAACATCGGGCCAAACCCACAGCTAAATCCACTCCATGTAGACCCGACGCGTCCGTTTCCCCCCTCCAGGTGCCGGCGGCGGCGCCGTCCGTGACGGGGGGCACACCCCGGAGATGCGTGTCGCCTCTTCGGACATGCCACAACACCATCCGGCATGTATGAGGGCCCGGTATGACGCTCCGGTGGCATTGCTACCCCCCAGGGGCCCCGTCCCGCCTAACCCTGGAGCGGTTGACCACGAGATCTAGCCCTTTGACTTTCCACGGATGGGCTTTGACAAGTGGACCTCTCTAGCCGGTTGTCTTAGTTCTGCCTATAGGGACACCCGGGAGCAACATCCGGGCCAAACCCACAGCTACATCCACTTCGTGTAGACCCGGCGCGTCCGTTTCCACCCTCCCATTGTCGGCGGCGGGGCCGTCCGTGAGGGGGGCCACGCCCCGGAGACGCGTGTCGCCTCTTCGGGCATGCCACAACACCACCCTGCATGTATGAGGGCCCAGTACGACGCTCCGGTGGCATTGCTACCCCCCAGGGCCCCCGTCCCGCCTAACCCTAAAGCGGTTGACCACGGGATCTAGCCCTTTGACTTTGCACAGACGGGCTTTGACCAGTGGATCTCTCCACCCGGTTGTGTCGGGTCGGCCCAGAGGGACACCGGGGAGCAACATCCGGGCCAAACCCACAGCTAAATCCACTTCATGTAGACCAGACGCGTCCGTTCCCCCTTGAGTGCGGCTGCGGCGCCGTCGTGACGGGCCACACCGGAGATGCGTGCGCCTCTTCGGACATGCCATAACACCATCCGGTTGTGGTAGGTCATCCGATATATACAAACACTTGGAGCAAAGTCCCTTCTTATAGACCCGATCGGTTGTTCCCCATTCGATTGCCGGTGGCGGCACCATTCGTGAGGGGAGTCTGGCGCTCTGTCTGAACCGAAAAATAATGCATGTATGCTTATTAACACATCTTGTATGTAAGTTAGTTAAATAAAAATAATAAAGAAAACAGTGAAGAAAAAAAAACTACATGTGTGCTTATTAACACATACTATATGCTTATTAACACAATCTATAGGTATGTTTATTAACACATATTGTATCCTTAATAATAATAATAATACTATATGGGAAAAAAGAAAAAAAAACTATGCCGACGTCGGCGCCGTCCGTGACGGGGGCCACGCACCGGAGACGCAGCGCCGCCTCCGACATGCCACAACACCACCCCGCATGTATGAGGGCCCGGTACGACGCTCCGGTGGCATTTCTACCCCCAGGGCCCCCGTCCCGCCTAACCCTGGAGCGGTTGACAATGGGATCTAGCCCTTTGACTTTGCACGGACAGGCTTTGACCGGTGGACCTCTCCACCCGGTTGTGTCGGGTCGGCCCAGAGGGACACCGGGGAGCAACATCCGGCCCAAACCCACAGCTAAATCCACTCCGTGTAGACCCGACGCGGCAGTTTCCCCCCTCCAGGTGCCGGCGGCGGCGCCGTCCGTGACGGGGGGCACACCCCGGAGATGCGTGTCGCCTCTTCGGACATGCCACAACACCACCCTGCATGTATGAGGGCCCGATCTGGCCTTCGGTGGCATTACTACCCCGGGTCCCGTCCGCCTAACCCCGAGCGGTTGACCACGAGATCTAGCCCTTTGACTTCCCACGGACGGGCTTTGACCAGTGGACCTCTCCACCCGGTTGTGTCGGGTCGGCCCAGAGGGACATCGGGGAGAAACATCCGGGCCAAACCCACAGCTAAATCCACTCCGTGTAGACCCGACGCGGCAGTTTTCCCCCTCCAGGTGCCGGCGGCAGCGCCGTCCGTGACGGGGGGCACACCCTGGAGATGCGTGTCGCCTCTTCGGACATGCCACAACACCATCTCGCATGTATGAGGGCCCGGTACGACGCTCTGGTGGCATTGCTACCCCGAGGGCCCCCGTCCCGCCTAACCCTCGAGCGGTTGACCACGAGATCTAGCCCTTTGACTTCCCACGGACGGGCTTTGACCAGTGGACCTCTCCACCGGTTGTGTTAGTTCGCCCATAGGGACACCCGGAGCAACATCCGGGCCAAACCCACAGCTAAATCCACTCCGTGTAGACCCGAAGCGTCCGTTTCCCCCCTCCAGGTGCCGGCGGCGGCGCCGTCCGTGACGGGGGGCACACCCTGGAGATGCGTGTCGCCTCTTCGGACATGCCACAACACCATCTCGCATGTATGAGGGCCCGGTACGACGCTCTGGTGGCATTGCTACCCCCCCCCCGAGGGCCCCCGTCCCGCCTAACCCTCGAGCGGTTGACCACGAGATCTAGCCCTTTGACTTCCCACGGACGGGCTTTGACCAGTGGACCTCTCCACCCGGTTGTGTTAGTTCGGCCCATAGGGACACCCGGGAGCAACATCCGGGCCAAACCCACAGCTAAATCCACTCCGTGTAGACCCGACGCGTCCGTTTCCCCCCTCCAGGTGCCGGCGGCGGCGCCGTCCGTGACGGGGGGCACACCCCGGAGATGCGTGTCGCCTCTTCGGACATGCCACAACACCACCTGCATGTATGAGGGCCCGACACGATGCTCGGTGGCATTGCTACCCGGGCCCCGTCCGCCCTAACCTGGGCGGTTGACCACGAGATCTAGCCCTTTGACTTTCCACGGACGGGCTTTGACGGTGGACCTCTCCACCCGGTTGTGTCGGGTCGGCCCGAGGGACACCGGGAGAAACATCTGAGCCACACCCACAGCTAAATCCACTCCGTGTAGACCCGACGCGCAGTTTCCCCCTCCATAAAGCCGCGGCGGCGGCCGTCCGTGACGGGGCACACCACAGAGATGCGTGTCGCCTCTTGGACATGCCACAACACCATCTCGCATGTATGAGGGCCCGGTACGACGCTCTGGTGGCATTGCTACCCCGAGGGCCCCGTCCGCCTAACCCTCGGCGGTTGACCACGAGATCTAGCCCTTTGACTTCCCACGGACGGGCTTTGATCAGTGGACCTCTCCACCCGGTTGTGTTAGTTCGGCCCATAGGGACACCCGGGAGCAACATCCGGGCCAAACCCACAGCTAAATCCACTCCATGTAGACCCGACGCGTCCGTTTCCCCCCTCCAGGTGCCGGCGGCGGCGCCGTCCGTGACGGGGGGCACACCCCGGAGATGCGTGTCGCCTCTTCGGACATGCCACAACACCATCCGGCATGTATGAGGGCCCGGTATGACGCTCCGGTGGCATTGCTACCCCCCAGGGGCCCCGTCCCGCCTAACCCTGGAGCGGTTGACCACGAGATCTAGCCTTTGACTTTCCACGGATGGGCTTTGACAAGTGGACCTCTCTAGCCGGTTGTCTTAGTTACGCCTATAGGGACACCCGGGAGCAACATCCGGGCCAAACCCACAGCTACATCCACTTCGTGTAGACCCGACGCGTCCGTTTCCACCCTCCCATTGTCGGCGGCGGGGCCGTCCGTGAGGGGGGCCACGCCCCGGAGACGCGTGTCGCCTCTTCGGGCATGCCACAACACCACCCTGCATGTATGAGGGCCCGATCGACGCTCGGTGGCATTGCTACCCCGGGGCCCCGTCCGCCCTAACCACAAGCGGTTGACCACGGGATCTAGCCCTTTGACTTTGCACAGAGCGGGCTTTGACGGTGGATCTCTCCACCGGTTGTGTCGGGTCGGCCCGAGAGGACACCGGGAGCAACATCCGGGCCAAACCCACGCTAAATCCACTTCATGTAGACCAGACGCGTCCGTTCCCCCCTTCAGTGCGGTGCGGCGCGCTGCGTGCGTGACGGGCCACACCGGAGATGCGTGCCGCCTCTTCGGACATGCCATAACACCATCCGGTTGTGGTAGGTCATCCGATATATACAAACACTTGGAGCAAAGTCCCCTTCGTATAGACCCGATGCGGCTGTTCCCCATTCCAGTTGCCGGCTGGCGGCGGCACCATTCGTGAGGGGAGTCACAACGCTCTGTACAGAACCGAAAAATAATGCATGTATGCTTATTAACACATACTGTATGTAAGTTAGTTAAATAAAAATAATAAAGAAAACAGTGAAGAAAAAAAAACTACATGTGTGCTTATTAACACATACTATATGCTTATTAACACAATCTATAGGTATGTTTATTAACACATATTGTATCCTTAATAATAATAATAATACTATATGGGAAAAAAGAAAAAAAAACTATGCCGACGTCGGCGCCGTCCGTGACGGGGGTCACGCACCGGAGACGCGTGCCGCCTCTTCTGACATGCCACAACACCACCCCGCATGTATGAGGGCCCGGTACGACGCTCCGGTGGCATTTCTACCCCCAGGGCCCCCGTCCCGCCTAACCCTGGAGCGGTTGACAATGGGATCTAGCCCTTTGACTTTGCACGGACAGGCTTTGACCGGTGGACCTCTCCACCCGGTTGTGTCGGGTCGGCCCAGAGGGACACCGGGGAGCAACATCCGGCCCAAACCCACAGCTAAATCCACTCCGTGTAGACCCGACGCGGCAGTTTCCCCCCTCCAGTGCGGCGGTGGCGCCGTCCGTGACAGGGGCACACCGGAGATGCGTGTCGCCTCTTGGACATGCCACAACACCACCCTGCATGTATGAGGGCCCGTCGGCCTTTCGGTGGCATTGCTACCCCCCCGCCCGGGCCCGTCCGCCTAACCTGGGCGGTTGACCACGAGATCTAGCCCTTTGACTTCCCACGGACGGGCTTTGACGGTGGACCTCTCCACCGGTTGTGTCGGGTCGGCCCGAAGGACATCGGGAGAAACATCCGGGCCAAACCCACAGCTAAATCCACTCCGTGTAGACCCGGCGGCGCGTTTTCCCCCTCCAGTGCGGCGGCAGCGCCGTCCGTGACGGGGCACACCACGAGATGCGTGTCGCCTCTTGGACATGCCACAACACCATCTCGCATGTATGAGGGCCCGACGGCGCTCTGGTGGCATTACTACCCCCGAGGGGCCCCCGCCCCGCCTAACCCTCGGCGGTTGACCACGAGATCTAGCCCTTTGACTTCCCACGGACGGGCTTTGACGGTGGACCTCTCCACCGGTTGTGTTAGTTCGCCCATAGGGACACCGGGAGCAACATCCGGGCCAAACCCACAGCTAAATCCACTCCGTGTAGACCCGACGCGTCCGTTTCCCCCCTCCAGGTGCCGGCGGCGGCGCCGTCCGTGACGGGGGGCACACCCCGGAGATGCGTGTCGCCTCTTCGGACATGCCACAACACCATACGGCATGTATGAGGGCCCGGTATGACGCTCCGGTGGCATTGCTACCCCCCAGGGGCCCCGTCCCGCCTGGAGCGGTTGACCACGAGATCTAGCCCTTTGACTTTCCACGGATGGGCTTTGACAAGTGGACCTCTCTAGCCGGTTGTCTTAGTTCTGCCTATAGGGACACCCGGGAGCAACATCCGGGCCAAACCCACAGCTACATCCACTCCGTGTAGACCCGGCGCGTCCGTTTCCTCCCTCCCATTGCCGGCGGCGGGGCCGTCCGTGAGGGGGGCCATGCCCCGGAGACGCGTGTCGCCTCTTCGGACATGCCACAACACCACCCTGCATGTATGAGGGCCCAGTACGACGCTCCGGTGGCATTGCTACCCCCCAGGGCCCCCGTCCCGCCTAACCCTGGAGCGGTTGACCACGGGATCTAGCCCTTTGACTTTGCACAGACGGGCTTTGACCAGTGGATCTCTCCACCCGGTTGTGTCGGGTCGGCCCAGAGGGACACCGGGGAGCAACATCCGGGCCAAACCCACAGCTAAATCCACTTCATGTAGACCAGACGCGTCCGTTCCCCCCTTCAGGTGCCGGCTGCGGCGCCGTCTGTGACGGGGCCACACCCCGGAGATGCGTGCCGCCTCTTCGGACATGCCATAACACCATCCGGTTGTGGTAGGTCATCCGATATATATAAACACTTGGAGCAAAGTCCCCTTCGTATAGACCCGACGCGGCTGTTCCCCATTCCAGTTGCCGGCTGGCGGCGGCACCATTCGTGAGGGGAGTCACAACGCTCTGTACAGAACCGAAAAATAATGCATGTATGCTTATTAACACATACTGTATGTAAGTTAGTTAAATAAAAATAATAAAGAAAACAGTGAAGAAAAAAAAACTACATGTGTGCTTATTAACACATACTATATGCTTATTAACACAATCTATAGGTATGTTTATTAACACATATTGTATGCTTAATAATAATAATAATACTATATGGGAAAAAAGAAAAAAAAGAAAAAAAAACTATGCCAACGGCAAAGCCGTCGGCATAGGTGCGGCGAGGGCAGATGGACAGCGCTGCGGATCGGTGACGTGTCGGCTATGCCGACGGCTGCCGTCGGCATAGCTCCTGGTCGGTGCGCTCTGGATCGGTGACGTGTCATCCGTATCTATGCCGACGGCCACCGTCACGGCCGTCGGCATAGATTTGACGTCGTTAGCCGGCCGTGGTGACAGTTGTCAGCGGGCCCGCATCTATGCCAACGGCCTATATATGCCGACGGCAGCTGTAGGCTTAGTCGGGGATAAGCCGACGGCCTATATATGCCGACGGCTGCTGTCGGCGTAGACACGGATAGCCCGACGGCCATTGTACGCCGACGGTCAGGAGTTAGCTGTCGGCATATCTCGGACTAGGCCGACGGCAGCCGTCGGCATATATCTGGCTGTCGGCGTAAAGCCCTGTTCCGGTAGTGTAGAGGGGTTCGAGTCATCATTGAAATCAGGAGGAAGAAGAAGACCGTAGACCAGCAGTCTGAGAAAGGAAATGGTCATGAGAAGAACAATGAAGATACTATTGTCACCTGAGCCGATTACATAATGGGGTAAAAAACCTGATTGGACGAAACAGATTTTTTTGTTAGGCTGGAAATCAGAAACATTGTGTCAATTTATAAAAGCCACAGAAAACATACTTGCTGATTCATTCGACAACATGAGAGCTCAAACTAAGTTGAAGTGGCTTCCTTTAAAAAAAATCCAGTATTGATCATGAATTGTTCAGCAAAAATGAGAGTGCATGAATATAGGCTACTACAGTATATTATATATGCAACTTATAATTCTCGTAAGTGAGAAAATACATCGCTCGCAAGAATGTGCTTACCTAACCTGATCTCAGCTATTTTCGTATGAGCTTTTCAAATTTTACATACTGTGTCAGATATGTCTTTCTGTTCTCAGGTTTTTAACTGAAAAAACATGATACTAGACAATTTGTCCTCACCCAGCCAGTGGGGCCAACGGTATGGTTATAGCTCACCCTTGGCGTGCTTCGGCGATAATCACCTTTGGGGAGCATTAAGGTGAATGCCGTGCTGTCCGATGCCATGCTGTCACATGATCATGTAACTGTAATAAGAACTCCGGGTGATAGAATATGCATGAAAACAATTGGTCAGTTCATCATATCCCCTGCCACCAGCTACAAAATATAACAATATCCACATGTTTTATATCCCCTGTCACCAACTACAACATGTGAAAATCTTGACAGGTAACAAATTGGTAACTGAGCAACATCTATGCTGTCATGTAAACAATAATGACGATGTCCAGTCAGAGTAAAGATGTCATTGTCTTGTACTGTAGCAGGAAAAGAACGTTCGCATGGCATTGCTACTGTGAAAAAAACTGCATGCCAACAACTCAATAGTACTAAGATATACCTCTTGGCCAGTTTAATGGAGGGCAGAACTCGAAAACAAAAAAAATAAAAAAAATCCTCGGCAAGGAGGACGGCCTAGAGATTCCTCCGGCGAGGAGGAGAACGACGCCGACGGAGCAGACATTCCTCGGGAGGCGAGTGGTAGCGAGCATCGTGTAGCGCAGGCCGGCGAAGGTGAGGACACGTCCAAATGCCGCATCGACCAACGCAGGCACGTCGTGATGGAGAAGGGGCTCGAAGGAGGCGACGAGGTCGTCGATCAGGAGCGGCGGAGGACAAGTTTGAAGAGCCGACGACGTCGCGTAGTGGATTCAGCGTGGAGGAAGGAGGCTGGCGGCGTGGCGTTAACCTAGCCGCCACGGCCGGGGTAGGGCAGCGGCAGTCGGGAAACGCAGGCGTTTCTGGCGTGGGTCGTGTTGACTGTTTTCTGGAAGGAAGAATTGCCCTGGTTTTCTTACGACAGTTTTTTGGTTCGATGAAAAAAATAGATGGCCAGCGAGGGGGTCGTGCGAGGGGAGGGGAGCGGACGAACGAACGAACAACGTACGGACTCGTAGTGAAGACCGTTAAAAATAATTCTGTAATTAGGGGAAAATCTCCCCTTGCCCAAACCGTTGTTGCGGTTTGTCCCGCAACCGACGCCTCCCTTCGATCTCCTGGAACCGACGCCTCCTCGAGGGATCGTCGTGTCTCTTCGGGAGATATAACAGGGGACATGTAACCATCGTTGAAAGGATTCGATCATTCTGATTCAGAACACATTATCAGCCCGTAGAACAACCAGCGAGAGCAAAAAGGCAACAGAGAAAGGAGAAGAGAGGAAGCACTCGCCGCCGGTGAGATGACAGGCCTCGTCTCCTTCTTCCTCCGTCTGTTCGCGAGGACGGTCGCCGCTACCGCCTCATTACCCTTCGCTGCCATGGAGTTGGTGGCCACCGCCGTTTCCGTCGCCGGATGCAAGCCATCCGACGGTTCGGCCGGAGCGCCGCTGGACGTGCCGCCCCTGGCAGCCACCGCGCCGCTGGATGCACCCGTCGCGGTGCTCACCAAGCCCCTGGACACGGTCCCCGTGCTCCCGGACGCGCCCACTGCGGTGCTCCCCGCGCCCGTGGCCAAGCGCCCATGGGGTACGACCCTTGGCTGGTGGCCGGCCCGAGCGCCCCCATGATGCACGGGGCCGCTAACGCGCCTGCCCTGCCCACTGGGTCTCCGCCTCCACCACCCCCACCTCCTCCGCCGTCCGCATGGATCCCGCCGCAACGCCGACGCCTGATGCCGTGGCCGCTGGCCCGAGCCTCCGCCCGCCTGGCTACGCCCCTGTACCGATGCGCGCCGTCGTGAACGAGGAGGAGGCGCTCGCCTTCGTCTCCGCGCCGACCGGTGCCTCTGGAGTAGTCCGCCTTGGAGTGGGCATGGAGGGCGCTGACGCCATCGCCACGCATGAGCAGGAGACGGCTGCAGGCTCGAGCAGCCGAGCCGCACGGCGCTTCGGGCGTCTCTTCGGGCGCGCCGTCGCCGCCATCGACCGTCGCCCCGGCCGCCGCCTTGGTTCGTGGGCTCCGGCGAGCCTTGGACTCGCCAGCGCCGCACCAGGGACTGCTCGCCCGGATCACGTCGTCGTCGACTCTTCTTCGGACGAGGAGGGGTCGTCGGTGCTACGCCGGTGATCACCTGAATCGCGAGGGCCTGCGGCGGCCACTCCTTCCGCCGACGCCGCCCTGTGACAGTGGGGATCGAGCAGAGGTGGTGGTGCGGGGTTCGGATACTCTGACCCTTATCCGATCCGCCCGCTCCCCCCTGTCTTGTGCGGTGCGGCGGCGTGTGGGCCGGCCAAAGGCCGGGCAGGCCCAGGCCCAGGCGCCCGTGTTCCCCCCCTCCCCCCTGTGCAGTGCTGTGGCGGGTGGGTCGGCCAGAAGTGTGCATTTTTTTTCTTTCTCTCTGTTTTTTTTAACATTAGTACTAATTATTGTATTTGTGCAATTTTAGTCTATGTTTAGTACTGTTTAGTACTTAGGTTGACTACTACTTACATTTTAGTCCTGTTCTAGATTTATTCTATGTTAGGACTTGTGTAATTATTAGTAGGTGTGTTTATATTATGTAATGGATTGATAATATAAATAAAGTACCGGATTTCATCGGGGAAGAATGACATGTTCCATGTGTTTACCACATCTCATTTTTATCGAACATGTCTTTGCGATTGAGATCTTCTCTCACATATCGAACTTGCAAATTTTTGAATGTTTCTCCCTCATTTTATTTGGAATCACAAGGTAATGAGTTGTGATCTACTGCTCATTTGCAGACTATCCTCTCTTACTGTGAGGTCTACATTTTGTCATTCTCGACAAACGATTACCTCCAACGTGTATTCCTTATATTTGAATTGTAGCATACACAAGGTAATGGCGATGTAGCCTATTACTGTGAGATCCAAGTGATCTTCAAAGTGTTATGTTCACACAATTGAGGTTGAGAATTTTTCAAGTTTTACACTTGAGCATCAAATTTTTGCGTTCTTATTACAGAACCATGATGGTTTTAATTTACCACCCGTAAATTAATTATCTCTGGTTCCTCATGTAGGCAAAGATGACTGCCAAAGAGTTTGAGGAGCTTGCCCTCAATGGCCACAATTATCCTACATGGGCTATGGACATCAAGATCAGTCTTGCGTCCCGTGGGATAGCGCGTGCAATACAACCCCCAGAGACTCCTCTCCCGGATGGGGCCACACCGCTGACAGAACAGCAGAATTATGCTGCCTTATTCATCATAAGGCACCATATTCATCCAGATCTCAAGTCTGAGTATTTACAGGAGGAATCTCCTAGTACTCTGTTTCTGGCCCTCAAAACGAGGTATGAACAACAGAAGGCAGTAGTCCTGCCTGAAGCACTTCATGATTGGACTCATCTTCGTCTTCAGGATTTCAAGTCCATTGGTGAGTACAATCATGCTGTTCATAAGATATGTTCCAAACTGCGCTTTTGTGAGAAGGAACCTACTGAGGGGGAGAAGATAGAGAAAACTTTGTCTACTATGCTCCCTTCAGATAGGATCCTCCAACAGCAATACCGTGCTCGTAACTACACTGTCTATTCCGAGCTCATTCACATGTTACTTCAGGCTGAAAAGCATGATGAGCTACTCACTAAGAATGGCTCTCGGCGCCCGGTTGGGGCACAGCCTTTACACGAAGTCCATCTGAATGTCGCAAATAGAGCGAAGTTTAATGGTACCTTCGGGTAAACAAACCAATTTCGAGCATAAGCGAAAGCGTAATGGGAACAGGAGATCTAGATTCCCGTGCAAGGAAAAGGCACTTCAAAGCCCAGGTTTGATAAATCTAAGCTTTGCAACAAGTGTGGATGCCACCGCATTCTCTTGAAAAGTGCACAATGCCCAAGCATCTGGTTATCTGTACCAGCAATCTCGTGGGCATAAAGCACCTCAAGGGAAAAGGTTTGAAGCCAACTTCAACCTTCATCCGCATAGCGCAAAAGGAGCCAGTGATTCGCACGATGTTCCTCCTGGACCGAGCAACGCCATGATTCCTTATCTGCCTGAGGATACTGCTGATATGGAGAACACGTTGATTGAGTACACCACAAACCACGTGTTTGGCGACTTCGACTAGTCCCTCAATCTCCTAGTGATCTATTTAATTATGTCCATTTGTGATGGTTGTAATAAGAACATAAGTTTGTTGTTGTCTTTATATTGTATTGTATCAGCACATTTGATATAATAAAGATTGTATTCTATATATGACTATGAGGTTTTCTTATTGAAAATACTTTGTTTTATATAGTTTTCTACGGGGACAATCCGATGGAAGAGGAAGTATGCCTTGTGGACAGTGGTACCACAAACTCCATCTTGAGGAGATGAAATATTTCCAAACTCAAAAAGATGAATGGAGATATTCCAACTATCGCTGGACGCGATACAGTGATTGTTGGTACTGGTCGTGCCATATTCACCCTCCCAAGTGGTACACAAGTGACGATTGAGGATGCTTTATTGTATCCCGACTCATCACGCACTCGATCGATTATCGAGATATCCGTAAGAATGGTTTTCACATTGGAACCCATGAAGACAACAAAGAGGAATATCTACTCTTTACTAAAGATGAAGGATATGGCAAAAAGGTACATGAGAAAATTCCTTCTCTATAAATGCGGTTTGTACTATCGTACATCAAACCCGTGGAACATGTTGCATACAAAGTAATTTTTCAGAATGTTAACGATTCCAAACCTGGCATGATCGCCTAGGCCATCCTGGAATAGGGATGATGAGAAAAATTACTAGCAATTCCATTGGTCATAATTTGCTTGAGTCATAATTTCCTCAATCTTCTGATTTTGTGTGCACATCTTGTGCCACGGGAAAGCTAATTTTGAGGCCCTCACACCTCAAAATACACGCTGAACCACTTCAGTTCCTTGAACGTATTCAAGGAGACATTTGTGGTCCCATTCAGCCATTATCTGGACCTTTTCGGTATTTCATGGTTCTGATTGACGCATCTACACCATGGTCACATGTGTGTCTTCTATCCACACGAAACCATGCATTTGCCAAGATAATGAGGCAAGTCATTAAGTTGCAAGCCCATTATCCTGAAAGTCGAATTAAGTCAATTGAATGGACAATCTTGCAGAATTCTCCTCACGTGCTTTCAATGATTATTGCATGGCTTTGGGGATTGAAGTTCAGCACTCTGTTCCATATGTCCATACACAAAATGGTTTGGTGAAGCATTGATTAAGAGGATCAAACTCATTGCAAGACCTTTGTTGATTTAATTGCAACTTGCCAACCTCTTGTTGGGGTCATGCTGTTTTACACGCTGCTGACTTGATACAATTGAGGCCAACTGCATATCACAGTTCTTCCCCTCTGGAATCGGTACGTGGAAATCCTCCAAGCATTTCCCATCTATGTAAGTTCGGATGTGCTGATACATCCCGATCTCACCACCACAGCGGACATCTATGGGCCCACACAGGAAGTTGGGGATCTATGTGGAGTACAAATCGCCGTCGATTATTAAGTACCTGGAACCCCTGACTGGGGATCTGTTCACAGCCCGTCACGCTGATTGCATATTTAATGAGGAACATTTTCCGGCATTAGGGGGAGATTTCAAGTACCAGAAAGAATGCCCGGAAATTGATTGGAATGCTCATGCCATTTCATCCTCTGATCCACGTACCCAAGAGACCGAACTTCAAGTTCGGAAGATCATTAATTTGCAACATCTTGCAAATAATCTGCCAGATTCATTTACTGATCTGAAAGGTGTTACAAAATCCTTAAATCCGGCCAGAAACGCGCCAGAAAGAGTGGAGGTACCAATAAAAACCACTCAACTCCCTATTCCCAAAAAAGAGAGGGAGTAGTACGGCCTCTGACCTGGAGCATGCTTCTAGAAAGCAGCAAAGGAAAGTGAGGAGAAAAACCTCGGAGTCAGTAAATGCAGGTCAACTCAATGTTGACAAACACCTGATGGGTAGTATACACCCAGTGGAAGGGCAACTTCCACAACCCAGTTCCAGTATGCACAAACTGACTGGGACATCGGAACACCCAGACTCGATCGTATTGGGAAATCACGAAGAGTCATTAGGGGTGCAGGAAATTTCCATCAACTATGTTGATTCTGGAGAATTAACCGTAAGACTACGACTGTCGACATATATTTTGCTGACAAGATTGCAGATACCCTTCTCACTGATCATGATCCAAGGTCTATCGTTGAGTGCCAAAAGCGCTCCAACTGGCCTAAATGGAAGGGATGCAATCCAAACAGAAATTGCCTCGCTTAACAAAAGAAAGGTATTCACTGAAGCAATACCTACACCTCCCAGTGTTTTCCCTGTGGGATTCAAATGGGTTTTTCTCCGGAAACGGAATGAGAACAATGAGGTGATGAGATATAAAGCAAGGCTCATAGCACAAGGTTTCACGCAGAAACCCAGCATTGATTTCACTGAAACATATTCTCCAGTGATGAGTGCAACCACTTTTCGATATCTTATATCTTTGGCAGTGCAAAATCGTCTATCTATGCAGTTGATGGACGTCGTGACCGCATATCTTTACGGGTCACTAGATTCGGACATATATATGAAGGTTCCTGATGGAATCTCGGTTCCGAATAAAAATGCAAAACGCAACATGTATTGTGTAAAGCAGAATAAGTCATTATATGGCTTAAGGCAGTCGGGACGGATGTGGTACAACCGACTCAGTGAGTTCCTTCTTCAGAAAGGTTACTCCAATAGTGCTGATTGCCCATGTGTTTTCATCAAGAAGTCCTCTACAGGATTTTGCATCATTTCTGTGTATGTTGATGATCTCAACATCATCGGCAGCACACCAGACATTGATGAAGCACGCAATCACCTAAAGATGGAATTTGAGATGAAGGATTTGGGTAAAACCAAATTTTGCTTAGGAATTCAACTTGAGCATCTTCCCTCAGGAATCATGGTACACCAATCTGCCTATATCCAGAAAATATTGGAGAAATTCAATATGGACAAATCCTATCCATCTAAAACTCCCATGGTGGTTCGATCTTCAGACGTAGAGAAAGATCCGTTCAGACCAAGGGATGATGGAGAAGAGGTGTTGGGACCTGAAGTTCCATACCTTAGTGTTGTTGGAGCGCTTATGTATCTTGCAAATTGCACAAGACCTGATATTGCATTTGCAGTGAATCTACTTGCTAGACATAGCGCAGCTCCCACCAAACGTCATTGGTGCAGGTGAAGAATATCTTTTGATATCTCCAAGGCACAAAGGATCTTGGCCTATTTTTCCGAGTTCGGAAAAATCAGGACTCGATGTGTTTGGGTATGTAGATGCGGCTATTTATGCGATCCCCATAATGCGGATCTCGGACCGGCCGTGTTCCTACATGGTGGTACTTGCTATATCATGGAAGTCTTGAAGCATGCACTGGTGGCAACATCTACCAATCATTCTGAAATAATTTTATTATTTGAAGCAACATGCGAATGTGTATGGCTTCGGAGAATGATAAACCACATACAACAGTCATGTGGAATGGGTTCGATAAAATCACCTACCATTATCTATGAAGATAATGTAGCTTGTGTTGCGCAGATGCAAACAGGATACATCAAGAGTAATATCACCAAGCATATTTCTCCTAAATGGTTCTTTCCCCATAATCTTGTAAAAGCGGAAATCACTACTAGGAAAAGCCTAGCAGCGGTGCGGGTTTTGGCCCTCTCGATGGCTGGTACCGGCGCTACTAATAAGCCTTCTGACTAACGTATAGCGAAGCGGCGTGTTGACTCCACGCCTTGCTACACATGAATAGCTGCAGCGCTCTTTAGAAAAGGACGCTGCTGATATTATCTGCAGCGCCGTTCTGAGTAAGCGCTCTTTGGTAAGTCGGCGCTCTTGCTAAATCCCCTCGCTACTACTAGTTTTATTAGTTTTTTCCTGCAGATTTGTTTTTTATTTGTTTTGCATTTGAATAGGCTTTATACAATAATCTTTAGCATATCATCCACATACAAATGTAATCATAGCATATACATACAATTAGTCTCATCAAATCATGTCATCATCATAATCATCATCCAACACAAAGTGGTCTCTTGTCATCAATCTAGAAAATAGCGATACAAGTCTCGATTACTTGCAAATACATCGTCATCCATCTAAACAATGATATACACGAGAATAGCTATCACTTTGAGTACATGAGTTCGTATCCCTCTCTCGCATTAGCGTGAACCTAAACTAAGTACTGCGTGTCGCTCGGAAACCGAAAACCGGTACACCTGGGCCTGACACTCCGGCCACTTGTCGTATATATACTCCTGGCGTAGCACTTCTTCGCCATTTATGATCTATGCACCTGCATCGTCACATGAGTCGATGATATGCAACATATATAGTTGAGCAACACAAAGAGACAGACTTGGCAAAAATAGAAACAACATATCATAAGCATAAATAACAAAGTTCATCGTACCCAAAATGACCTAACTAGAGTGATTTTCGCTAGTCAAGGAGGAGGACGGTTTAATTACATCACAAATAAAGTTTCACCGTGCATAACTCAAAGTTTTGTCATAAAAGAAAGTATGGACTAAACGGACACATTGTCATATATCGACAATCACTCCATCATGTCGTGCCATCCATCCAAGTCAGGGAGATAGTCATCGAGCTTAGTGAAAGGCTTCATGTCGAGACGCTGAGAGGCTATCCATGTTCGGACGTCTTCCCGCGACATTTGTCCTTCTGCATGGAACATCCCTGTTTTCCGACGACCTCATTCATGATGATTTGGGCAAGTTCGCTGGATGTTATAGAACTCAGCTCAAGTCGATGATCCTTGATATCACCTATGTCCTTTGCCCATTGCGAGAATATGGGCATCGCTAGATCTAGGTGCCATGTGAAGGTTACGGTGATCCCGTCGGTACTCCGGCATGTGGTGTAGGACATAGAATCCATCATTAAGAGAATCGTTCGATTCTTTGGATGCAGCAGAAGTCGGTCTTATGGCTGAAGGCGGGCTGCCGCCCTTCTCTTCTTGTCCCTAACCTCTCCACCCCTTGCTTCGTAGTAAAACATAGCATCGTCGAGAACATCTTTGATGTGGGTGTAATCCTTTTGTGAATGTTCTTGACGAGTCCAAGTAAAGAGCGTGGGAGAATCGGGGTAGAGGATGATGAGGACGGCGCGCCGCTTGCAATAAAATAAGTACACCTCAAATTAATTAGCCTCCACCGTGCAAATGAATTATTGAAATCGAAGGAAGGATAGCAGCGAGATGACTTACGGGATGATAAGGCACGAGAATCGCCTCCTTGTCCTTATTGGCGAGCATGAAACCGACGATGTAATCCCTCGCGTATTCACGATCTTGTGCACAGACTCCCAAGAAGCCCTCGTGCATGTAGTACGGGTCAGCGACACAGATATGAGATATCTGCTCAACCCCAATGATGTAGCTCATGTGCAAGGCATAAAGGCGGACAAAAGTAAAATCCAGCTTCTTCACGTGAAACATGTCGAATATGTAATCGAATCGGAGGAAGAACTTATCGCGGTGAAGCCCTTGACGTCGACATTTGCTGCGGAGCGTTAACCACGAGAGTGGGTATCCCGGATCTTCGGCGATGAGGCCTTTCTCTACCCACTGACACATCGTCATGAAGTCTCCTTAGATCGCGAATCTGGCCCGTAGCGCTGTTTGGGTAGGATTGGTCGATCGGGGATATGCCATTTATCCGCATCGGGGATATCTACACGGTCCCGGCCGAGGCTGCCGAGGCGGCTGGATCATAGAATCAGCTTTTTGCCTTTCCTCGCTCTCTTCCTAGGCTTCTTTACCACCGGATGGTCGTCAATAACACGTTGAGGCGGTAATTCAGGCACCAACTCATGATGCTCAAACCGAGGAGGCGCCGGTATAGACATATCTTGTTCAGCGCCATCGTCATCCTCATCCTCATCCATGGCGATGTCATCAGCCTCTAATGGAGCCACCTGCTTACCCGTCCGCTATCACCCAACCCGACACCCGGCGCTAATTGGGTAGGTGGGGTGTTGATCTTCATACCTTCTTTGAGGCTGCGTGCTCGTGGGTGTGCTCGGCCGCCTCGAAAAGCAGACTCTTTGGCCACAACAGGACCCACCCATTGCAACAATCACCAAGCCGCCACGGGGTCTCGTCGTCATCCCCACTAGTATTAGAGGAGGCAAATTCTCATGGCCCGGTTTGACACCGCCACGGAAACCTTGAAGGCGTTCGGGGATCGACCGGCTGTGGAACAATGGTTCCTTCGGCTCCATTATCATCCCTTCCCCACGTCCACCTTACATTCACCGATGGTGTACAATATAGTGCACGGGTTTCGTCGGCCTGCAAATAAAAGTCTGCGGACGTGAGACATCGAAAGGCAATGAAAATGGGAGATTATACATTTATATTGAAGGGGCGGTGTGGCGAATCTTTGAGGGCGTCGAGCTCAGCTAAAGAGGAGGCACCACCGAGCACGTCCGGTCGGCGGCAGTCTGAGCAGGAGCAAAAGGGAGCAGTGCGGGAGCGGTGTGGGGAGCAGTGCGGGGAGCAGTGCGGGAGCATGTGCTGCCAAGAAGTCGACAAGGGAAAGTCCTCTGCATTTTTTGGATTTTCCCTTGTCCAAGTGTGAACGCCCGTCACCAAGGAAGTAGATATATCTGCAATCGCTTTGTTTTGCGGCAGCTACCGCTATTGCGATGTATTCGAGATGATTTCTTCTCAACCGCGATCTCAACCTTCTTGTCGATGCTTTCTTGATTAACCTCCGTCTTTCCTTTTTCTCCTCCGTGGTCTCACGGTAGTACTTCTTCCGTGGCACCGTCTCCGACACCGCACGCAGCGTCCATCTGACGGTCGAGTATCCACGGTTGTCGTTTCAATATGTTCAACGCCGGTTGAATGGAGTGTCCCACAGGCCTCGCCAATGCCTCGCACGGCGAAGTCGCCGCCGCAATCCGGTGTTGCTCTCTCTACAAAAGGCACAAGGATCGTTTACAAATATGACTAACGATGCAAATCGAATTGATCGAAACTAAAATTACCAGCAGTCTCATGAACTCCGTAATGACCGGTGTTGTCTCATAAACCTTCTTGATGGGTCCCAGCGGTGGCGGGCCCTCGGGGCGTCACGCTCCTGCGGGACGGTGAAATCCGCCAAAGTGCAGGATGCCCAGACTCGCGGCTTCGCGTCCTCCTTGGCCCATTTGGACCTCTTTCCGCCGTAACCACGGCTTCCGAGTGGTGGGTCCCAATGTTCCTCTTTGAAGCCCCTTCATGTACTTAGACTTTTCTTTGGCAGCTTCGGCCTCGCAAGCCTCCTTGAATATTTGAAACTGCTCTTCCATGATTGTCGGACTATCCTTTACAATCTCGGAGTAGGGTTCCCCGTCGTTGATCTTTGTGTTCACTCGATTTTTCCAGGCGGCCAACGCGTTGCTAAACTTGGTCATGGCGTGTTTGTTTATCTTCTTCATTGCCGGGTCATTGTCTGGATCTTCATAATCCTTCTCATTCCGGCCCGGGAACAAGAATATCTGGTGAAACTTCTTTAGGAGGGAGCTCCTCATATTTTCTATCTTCTTTAGTGAAGGAAATATGCCCTAGAGGCAATAATAAAGTTATTATTTATTTCCTTATTTAATGATAAATGTTTATTATTCATGCTAAAATTGTATTAACCGGAAACAAAATACATGTGTGAATACATAGACAAACATAGTGTCACTAGTATGCCTCTACTTGACTAGCTCGTTTATCAGAGATGGTTATGTTTCCTAGCCATGGATAAAAGAGTTGTCATTTGATTAACGGGATCACATCATTAGGAGAATGATGTGATTGACTTGACCCATTCCGTTAGCTTAGCACTTGATCGTTTAGTATGTTGCTATTGCTTTCTTCATGACTTATACATGTTCCTGTAACTATGAGATTATGCAACTCCGTTTACGGAGGAACACTTTGGTACTACCAAGCGTCACAACGAATCGGGTGATTATAAAGGAGTACTACAGGTGTCTCCGAAGGTACATGTTGAGTTGGCGTATTTCGAGATTAGATTTTGTCACTCCGATTGTCGGAGAGGTATCTCTGGGCCCTCTCGGTAATGCACATCATTATAAGCCTTGCAAGCAATGTAACCAATGAGTTGGTTACGGGATGATGCATTACAGAACGAGTAAAGAGACTTGCCGGTGACGAGATTGAACTAGGTATTGGATACCGACGATCGAATCTCGGGCAAGTAACATACCGATGACAAAGGGAACAACGTATGTTGTTATGCGGTCTGACCGATAAAGATCTTCGTAGAATATGTAGGAGAAAATATGGGCATCCAGGTCCCGCTATTGGTTATTAACCGGAGACGTGTCTCGGTCATGTCTACATAGTTCTCGAACCCGTAGGGTCCGCACGCTTAAGGTTTCGATGACAGTTATATTATGAGTTTATGAGTTTTGATGTACCGAAGGAGTTTAGTCCCGGATGAGATCGGGGACATGACGAGGAGTCTCGAAATGGTCGAGACGTAAAGATCGATATATTGGACGACTATATTCGGAGTTCGGAAAGGTTCCGAGTGATTCGGTATTTTTCGAGTCTGGGAGAGTTACGGAATTCGTATTGGGCCTCATTGGGCCATACGGGAAAGGAGAGAAAGGGCCAAAGGGTGGCGCACCTCCCTTGGACTAGTCCGATTGGACTAGGAAGGGGGCGCCTTCCTTCCTTCTCCTTCTCTCTTCCCTTTCCTTCTCTCTTACTCCTAGTACATGGAAGGGTTCCTAGTTGGACTAGGAAAGGGGGAATCCTACTCCCGGTGGGAGTAGGACTCCCCTAGGGCGCGCCATAGAGAGGGCCGGCCCTCCCCCTCCTCCACTCCTTTATATACGGGGGCAGGGGCACCCCATAGACACACAAGTTGATCTACGGATCGTTCCTTAGCCGTGTGCGGTGCCCCCTTCCACAATATTCCACCTCGGTCATATCGTCGCGAAGCTTAGGCGAAGCCCTGCACCGGTAGAACATCAAGATCGTCACCACGCCGTCGTGCTTACGGAACTCTCCCTCGACACTCGGCTGGATCGGAGTTCGAGGGACGTCATCGAGCTGAACGTGTGCTGAACTCGGAGGCTCCGTACGTTCGGTGCTTGGATCGGTCGGATCGTGAAGACGTACGACTACATCAACCGCGTTGTGCTAATGCTTCCGCTTATGGTCTACGAGGGTGCGTGGACGAACACTCTCCCTCTCGTTGCTATATCATCACCATGATCTTGCGTGTGCGTAGGAAATTTTTGAAATTACTCGTTCCCCAACATGATGGCATCGAGCCTAGGTTTTATGCGTTGATGTTATATGCACGAGTAGAACACAAGTGAGTTGTGGGCGATATAAGTCATACTGCCTACCAGCATGTCATACTTTGGTTCAGCGGTATTGTTGGATGAAGCGGCCGGACCGACATTATGCGTGCGCTTACGCGAGACTGGTTTTACCGCCGTGCTTTGCACACAGGTGACTAGCGGTGTCTGTTTCTCCAACTTTAGTTGAACCGAGTGTGGCTACGCCCGATCCTTGTGAAGGTTAAAACGAGTCTATTTGACAAACTATCATTGTGGTTTTGATCGAGGTGAGATTGGTTCTTGCTTAAGCCCGTAGCAGCCACGTAAAATTTGCAACAACAAAGTAGAGGACGTCTAACTTGTTTTTGCAGGGCATGTTGTGATGTGATATGGTCAAGACGTGATGCTATATTTTATTGTATGAGATGATCATGTTTTGTAACCGGTTATCGGCAATGGCTGGAGCCATATGGTTGTCGCTTTATTGTATGAAATGCAAACGCCCTGTAATTGCTTTACTTTATCACTAAGCGGTAGCGATAGTCGTAGAAGCAATAGATGGCGTAAACGACAACGATGCTACGATGGAGATCAAGGTGTCACGCCGGTGACGATGCTGATCACGACGGTGCTTCGGAGATGGAGATCACAAGCACAAGATGATGATGGCCATATCATATCACTTATATTGATTGCATGTGATGTTTATCCTTTATGCATCTTATCTTGCTTTGATTAACGGTAGCATTTTAAGATGATCTCTCACTAAAATTATCAAGTAGTGTTCTCCCGAGTATGCACCGTTGCCAAAGTTAAATCGTGTCGAGACACCATGTGATGATCGGTGTGATAAGCTCTCGTCCATCTACAACGGGTGCAAGCCAGTTTTGCACACGCAGAATACTCAGTTATACTTGACGAGCCTAGCATATGCAGATATGGCCTCGGAACACGGAGACCGAAAGGTCGGCGTGAATCATATAGTAGATATGATCAACATAAGATGTTCACCATTGAAAACTACTCCATCTCACGTGATGATCGGTTATGGTTTAGTTGATTTGGATCACGTGATCACTTAGATGACTAGAGAGATGTCTATCTATGTGGGAGTTCTTAAGTAATATGATTAATTGAACTTAAATTTATCATGAACTTAGTACCGATAGTATCTTGCTTGTCTATGTTTGTTTGTAGATAGATGGCTCGTCTTTGTTGTTCCATTGAATTTTAATGCGTTCCTTGAGAAAGCAAAGTTGAAAGATGATGGTAGCAATTACACGGATGGGTCCGTAACGAGCATTATCCTCATTGCTGCACGTAAGAGTTACGCCCTGGATGCACCGCTAGGTGCCGTGCCTCGCTGATCTAACCGACGACGTTAAGAACGTCTGGCGAGCAAAGCTGATGACTACTCTATAGTTCATGTGCCATGCTTTACGGCTTAGAACCGGGACTTCAACGACGTTTTGAACGTCATGGAGCATATGAGATGTTCCAGAGTTGAAGTTGATATTCCAACAGAATGCCCGGATTGAGAGATATGAAGTCTCCAATAAGTTCTATAGCTGCAAGATGGAGGAGAATAGTTCGTCGGTGAGCACATACTCGTAATGTCTGGGTATTACAATCACTTGACTCAACCGGGAGTTAATCTTCCGGATGATTGTGTCATTGATGTAATTCTTCAATCACCGCCACCAAGCTACAAAGGCTTCATGATGAACTATAATATGCAAGGGTTAGTAAAGACTATACCGAGCTCTTCGCAATGCTAAAGGCTGCGGAGGTAGAAATCAAGAAGGAGCATCAAGTGTTGATGGTCAATAAGACCACTAGTTTCAAGAAGAAAGGCAAAGGGAAGAAGAAGGAACTTCAAGAAGAACAGCAAGCAAGTTGCTGCTCAGAGAAGAAACCCAAGTCTGGACCTAAACCTGAAATCGAGTGCTTCTACCGCAAGCGGTGGTCCCGGAAGCGGAACTGCCCCAAGTATTTGGCGGATAAGAAGGATGGCAAGGTGAACAAAGGTATATGTGATATACATGTTATTGATGTGTACCTTACTAGAGCTCGCAGAGCACTGGTATTTGATCTGGTTACATTGCTAATATTTGCAACTCAAACAGGACTACGGATTGCTTAACACGGCAAAGGACGAGGTGACGGCGCGCGTGGGAAAGCGGTTCCAAAGTCGATGTGATCGCGGTCGGCACGCTACCTCTACATCTACCTTCGGGATTAGTTTTAGACCTAAATAATTGTTATTTGGTGCTGCGTTGAGCATGAACATTATATCTGGATCTTGTTTGATGCGAGACGGTTATTCATTTAAATCGAGAATAATGGTTGTTCTATTTATATGAGTAATATCTTTTATGGTCATGCACCCTTGAAGAGTGGTCTATTTTTGATGAATCTCGATAGTAATGATACACATATTCATAATGTTGAAACCAAAAGATGCAGAGTTGATAATGATAGTGCAACTTATTTGTGGCATTGCCGTTTAGGTCATATCGGTATAAAGCGCATGAAGAAACTCCATACTGATGGACTTTTGGAGTCACTTGATTATGAATCACTTGGCACTTGCGAACCGTGCCTCATGGGCAAGATGACTAAAACCCGTTCTCCGGCACTATGGAGAGAGCAACAGATTTGTTGGAAATCATACATACAGATGTATGTGGTCCGATGAATGTTGAGGCTCGTGGCGGATATCGTTATTTTCTCACCTTCACAGATGATTTAAGCAGATATGGGTATATCTACTTAATGAAACACAAGTCTGAAACATTTGAAAAGTTCAAAGAATTTCAGAGTGAAGTTGAAAATCATCGTAATAAGAAAATTAAGTTTCTACGATCTGATCATGGAGGTGAATATTTGAGTTACGAGTTTGGTCTACATTTGAAACAATGCGGAATAGTTTCGCAACTCACGCCACCGGAACACCACAACGTAATGGTGTGTCCGAACGTCAGAATCGCACTTTCTTGGATATGGTGCGATCTATGATGTCTCTTCTGATTTACCGCTATCGTTTTGGTGTTATGCTCTTGAGACGGCCGCATTCACACTGAATAGAACACCGTCAAAATCCGTTGAGACGACACCTTATGAACTATGGTTTAGCAAGAAACCAAAGTTGTCGTTTCTTAAAGTTTGGGGATGCGATGCTTATGTGAAAAAGCTTCAACCTGATAAGCTCGAGCCCAAATCGGAGAAATGTGTCTTCATAGGATACCCAAAGGAGACAGTTGGGTACACCTTCTATCACAGATCCGAAGGCAAGACATTTGTTGCCAAAAATGGATCCTTTCTAGAGAAGGAGTTTCTCTCGAAAGAAGTGAGTGGGAGGAAAGTAGAACTTGATGAGGTAATTGTACCTTCTCCCTTATTTGAAAGTAGTTTGTCGCAGAAACCGGTTTACGAGACATCTACACCAAATAGTAAGGAAGTTGATGATGTTGATCATGAAACTTCAGATCAAGTTACTACTGTAACCTCGTAGATCAACCAGAGTAAGATCCGCACTGAGTGGTACGGTAATCCTGTTCGGAAGTCATGCTACTAGATCATGATGAACCTCACGAACTATGAAGAAGCGATGGTGAGCCCAGATTCCGCAAAATGGCTTGAGGCCATGAAATCGAGATGGGATCCATGTAAGAAAACAAAGTATGGACTTTGGTTGACTTGCACGAGGGTCGGCAAGCAATAGAAAACAAGTGGATCTTCAAGAAGAAGACCGACGCTGATGGTAATGTAATCGTTCTACAAAGCTCGACTTGTCGCAAAGGGTTTCCGACAAGTTCAAGGGATTGACTACGATGAGACCTTCTCACCTGTAGCGATGCTTAAGTCTGTCGAATCATGTTAGCAATTGCCGCATTTTATGATTATGAAATTTGGCAAATGGATGTAAAGACTGCATTCTGAATGGATTTACGGAAGAAGAGTTGTATATGATGCAACGAGAAGGTTTTATCGATCCAAAGGAGCTAACAAAGTGTGCAAGCTCCAGCGATCCATTTATGGACTGGTGCAAGCATCTCGAGTTGGAATAAACGCTTTGATAGTGTGATCAAAGCATTTGGGTTCATCTGAGACTTTTGGAGAAGCCTCGTATTTACAAGAAAGTGAGTGGGAGCTCTATAGCATTTCGATATTATATGTAGATGACATATTACTAATCGGAAATGATATAGAATTCTGGATAGCATAAAGGGATACTTGAATAAGAGTTTTTCAATGAAAGACCTCGGTGAAGCTGCATACATATTGGGCATCAAAATCTATAGAGATAGATCAAGACGCTTAATTGGACTTTCACAAAGCACATACCTTGACAAAATTTTGAAGAAGTTCAAAATGGATCAAGCAAAGAAAGGGTTCTTGCTTGTGTTGCAAGGTGTGAAGTTGAGTAAGACTCAATGCCCGACCACTGCAGAAGATAGAGAGAAAATGAAAGATGTTCCCTATGCTTCAGCCATAGGCTCTATCATGTATGCAATGTTGTGTACTGGACTGATGTGTGCCTTGCTATAAGCTTAGCAGGAGGTACCAAAGTAATCCAGAGTGGATCATGGACAGCGGTCAAGAACATCTGAAATACGAAAAGGACTAAGGATATGTTTCTCAGATATGGAGGTGACAAAGAGCTCATAAATGGCAGTTACGTTGATGCAAGCTTTGACACCGATCCGGACGATTCTAAATCGCAGACCGGATACGATTTACACTAAGCGGAGGAGCTGTCGGTTGGTGCAGTTCTAAACAAAGCGTCGAGCAGGATCTACATGTGAAGCGGAGTATATAGCAGCCGGAAGCAGCTAATGAAGGAGTGCGGATGAAGGAGTTCATATCCGATCTAGGTGTCATACCTAGTGCATCGGGTCCAATGAAAATCTTCGTGACAATATCGAGCAATTGCCTTAGCAAAGGAATCCAGATTTCACAAGAGGACCAAGCACATCAAGAGACGCTTCAATTCCATCCGGGATTTAGTCCAGGTGGGAGACATAGAGATTTGCAAAATACATATGGATCTGAATGTAGCAGACCCGTTGACTAAGACTCTTCCACGAGCAAAACATGATCAACACCAAGACTCCATGGGTGCTAGAATCATCACTATGTAATCTAGATTATTGACTCTAGTGCAAGTGGGAGACTGAAAAAAATATGCCCTAGAGGCAATAATAAAGTTATTATTTATTTCCTTATTTCATGATAAATGTTTATCATTCATGCTAGAATTATATTAACCGGAAACATAATATATGTGTGAATGCATAGACAAACAGAGTGTCACTAGTATGCCTCTACTAGACTAGCTTGTTAATCAAAGATGGTTATGTTTCCTAACCATGAACAAAGGGTTGTTATTTGATTAACAAGGTCACATCATTAGTTGAATGATCTGATTGACATGACCCATTCCATTAGCTTAGCACACGATCATTTAGTATGTTGCTACTGCTTTTATCCATGACTTATACATGTTCCTATAACTATGAGATTATGCAACTCCCGTTTACCGGAGGAACACTTTGGTACTACCAAACGTCACAACGAATCGGGTGATTATAAAGGAGTACTACAGGTGTCTCCAAAGGCGATGTTGGGTTGGTGTATTTTGAGATTAGGTTTTGTCACTCCGATTGTCGGAGAGGTATCTCTGGGCCCTCTCGGTAATACACATCACCTAAGCCTTGCAAGCATTACAACTAATGAGTTAGCTGTGAGATGATGTATTACGGAACGAGTAAAGAGACTTGCGTAACGAGATTGAACTAGGTATTGGATACCGACGATCGAATCTCGGGCAAGTAACATACCGATGACAAAGGAACAACGTATGTTGTTATGCGGTCCGACCGATAAAGATCTTCGTAGAATATGTAGGAGCCAATATGGGCATCCAGGTCCCGCTATTGGTTATTGACGGAGACGCTCTCGGTCATGTCTACATTGTTCTCGAACCGTAGGGTCCGCACGCTTAAGGTTTCGATGACGGTTATATTATGAGTTTGTATATTTTGATGTACCAAGAAGTTCGGACTCCGGATGTGATCACGGACATGACGAGGAGTCTCAAATGGTCGAGACATAAAGATTGATATATTGGACGACTATATTCGGACACGGAAGGTTCGGAAGTTTCGGAGAAAACCGGAGTTGGGAGGGTTACCGGAACCCCCGGGAAGTTATGGGCCTTAGTGGGCCAAGAGGGAGAGAGAGGGCCGCACCAGAGGTGGCGCCCTGTGGGGAGTCCGAATAGGACAAGGAGGGGGCGCGCCCCTTCCTCTCCTCTCCTCTCCTTCCTTCCCCTTCCTCCTTCCTAGTTGGACTAGGAAAGGGAGTCCTACTCCCACTAGGAGGAGGACTCCCTCCCTTGGCGCGCCTCCTAGGGCGGCCGGCCCTCCCCTTGCTCCTTTATATACGGGGCAGGGGGCACCCTAGAACACACAAGTTGATCCTTGAGATCGTTCCTTAGCCGTGTGCGGTGCCCCCTCCACCATAATCCACCTCGGTCATATCGTAGAGGTGCTTAGGCGAAGCCTGCGTCGATAGAACATCAAGATCGCCACCACGCCGTCAGGCCGACGGAACTCTCCTCCCAAGCTCTCTTGGATTGGAGCCCGAGGAGCGCCACCGAGCTGTACGTGTGTCAAGAACTCGGAGGCGCCGGAGTAACGGCTGGGATCGGTTGGATCGCGAGGAGAATATCGACTACTTCCTCTACGTTGTGATCGCTTCGCTTCGGGTTCACGAGGGTACGAGACAACACTCTCCCTCTCGTTGCTATGCATCACCATGATCTTGCGTGTGCGTAGGAAAATTTTTGAAATTACTACGTTCCCCAACACTTCAATCGCTTGAATCAAGTGGGAGTTAATCTTCCAGATAAGATAGTGATTGACAGAATTCTCTAGTCACCATCACTAAGTTGCTAGAACTTCATGATGAACTATAGTATGCAAGGGATGACGAAAACGATTCCCGAGCTCTTCGTGATGTTGAAATCAACGAAGGTAGAAATCAAGAAAGAGCATCAAGTGTTGATGATTGACAAGACCACTAGTTTCAAGAAAAAGGGCAAAGGGAAAAGAAGGGGAACTTCAAGAAGAATGGCAAGCAAGTTGCTGCTCAAGTGAAGAAACCCAAGTCTGGTCCTAAGCCTGAGACTAAGTGCTTCTACTGCAAAGAGACTGGTCACTGGAAGCGGAACTACCCCAATTGATTGGCGGATAAGAAGGATGGCAAAGTGAACATAAGTATATTTGATATACATATTATTGATGTGTACTTTACTAGTGTTTATAGTAGCCCCTGGGATTTGATACTTGTTCGGTTGCTAAGATTAGTAACTCAAACAGGAGTTACAGAATAAACAGAGACTAGTTGAAGGGAAAGTGACGATGAGTGTTGGAAATAGTTCCAAGATTGATATGATCATCATCGCACACTCCCTATACTTTCGGGATTAGTGTTGAACCTAAATAAATGTTATTTGGTGTTTGCGTTGAGCATGAATATGACTTGATCATGTTTATTGCAATACGGTTATTCATTTAAGTTAGAGAACAATTGTTGTTTTGTTTACATGAATAAAACCTTCTATGGTCATACACACCAACGAAAATGGTTTGTTGGATATCGATCGTAGTGATACACATATTCATAATATTGAGGCCAAAAGATGCAAAGTTAACAATGATAGTGCAACTTATTTGTGGCACTGCCGTTTGGGTCATATCGGTGTAAAGCGCATGAAGAAACTCCATAAAGATGGATTTTCGGAATCACTTGGTTATGAATCATTTGATGCTTGCGAACCGTGCCTTTTGGGCAAGATGACTAAAACTCCGTTCTTCGGAACAATGGAACGAACTACCGACTTATTGGAAATAATACATACTGATGTATGCAGACCAATGAGTATGAAGGCTCGTGGCAAGTATCATTATTTTCTGACCTTCACAAGATGATTTGAGCAGATATGGGTATATCTACTTGATGAAACATAAGTCTGAAATAGTTGAAAGGTTCAAAGAATTTCAGAGTGAAGTGGAAGAATCATCGTAACAAGAAAATAAAGTTTCTGCGATCTGATCACAGAGATAAATATTTGAGTTACGAGTTTGGTCTTCAATTAAAACAATGTGGAATAGTTTCATAGCTCACGCCACCTGGAACACCACATCGTTATGGTGTGTCTGAACGTCGTAACCGCACTTTATTTGATATGGTGCGATCTATGATGTCTCTTATCAGTTTACCACTATCGTTTTGGGGTTATGCATTAGAGACAGCTGCATTCACGTTTAAAATAGGGCACCATCTAAATCCGTTGAGACGACACCGTATGAACTATGGTTTAGCAGTAAACCTAAGCTGTTGTTTCTTAAAGTTTGGAGTTGTGATGCTTATATGAAAAAGGTTTTTCAACTTGGTAAGCTCAAACCCAAATCGGAGAAGTGCGTCTTCATAGAATACCCAAAGGAAATTGTTGGGTACACCTTCTATCACAGATCCGAAGGCAAATTTGTTGCTGATAATAGATCCTTTCTAGAGAAGGAGTTTCTCTCGAAAGAAGTGAGTGGAAGGAAAGTAGAACTTGATAAGGTAATTTGTACCTTCTCCCGAATTGGAAAATAGTTCATCACTGAAATCAGTTCCAGTGATTCCTACACCAATTAGTGAGGAAGCTAATGATGATGATCATGAAACTTCAGATCAAGTTACTACAGAACCTCATAGGTCTTCCAGAGTACGGTCCGCACCAGAGTGGTACGGTAATCCTGTTCTGAAAGTCATGTTACTAGACCATGATAAACCTACGAACTATGAGGAAGCGATGATGAGCCCAGATTCCACGAAATGGCTTGAGGCCATAAAATCTGAGATATGATCCATGTATGAGAACAAAGTGTGGACTTTGATGGATTTGCCCGATGATCGGCAAACCATAGAAAATAAATGGATCTTCAAGAGGAAGACGGACGTTGATAGTAGTGTTACTATCTACAAAGCTAGACTTGTCGAAAAAGGTTTTTGACAAAGTTCAAGGTGTTGAATATGATGAGATTTTCTTACTCGTATCGATGCTTAAAAGTCTGTCCGAATCATGTTAGCAATTGCCATATTTTATGAAATTTGGCAAATCGATGTCAAAACTACATTCCTTAAATGAATTTATTAAAGAAGAGTTGTATATGATACAACCAGAAGGTTTTGTCAATCCTAAAGGTGCTAACAAAATGTGCAAGCTCCAGCGATCCATCTATGGACTGGTGCAAGCATCTCAGAGTTGGAATATACGCTTTGATAAGTTGATCAAAGCATATAGTATTATACAGACTTGCGGTGAAGCCTGTATTTACAAGAAAGTGAGTGGGAGCACTACAGCATTTCGATAAGTATATGTGAATGACATATTGCTGATCGGAAATAATGTAGAATTATTCGCAAAGCATGAAAGGATACTTGAATAAGAGTTTTTCAAGAAAGACCTCAAGTAAAACTACATACATATTGAGCATCAAGATCTATTGAGATAGATCAAGACGCTTGATAAGATTTTCAATGAGTACATACCTTGACAAGATTTTGAAGTAGTTGAAAATGGAGCAGTCAAAGAAAGAGTTCTTGCTCTGTGTTGCAAAGGTATGAAATTGAGTAAGACTCAAATCCCGACCACAAAGAGAAAATAGAAAGAGAATGAAAAGTCATTCCCTATGCCTCGGTCATAGGTTCTATAAAGTATGCTATGCTATGTACCAGACCTATTGTATACCTTGCTCTGTATTTGACAAGGGAGTACAATATTGATCTAGGAGTAGATCACTGGACTTTGGTCAAGAATATCCTTAGTGAGGACTAAGGAAATATTTCTCGATTATGGAGGTGATAAAAGAGCCCGTCGTAAAAGTTATCTCGGTGCAAGTTTTCACACCGATCCAGATGACTCTAAGTCTCAATCTAGATACACAATGAAAGTGGGAGCGATTAGTTAGAGTAGCTCCGTGCAGAGCATTGTAGACATAGAATATTTGCAAGATACATACGGCTCTGAATGTGACAGACCCGTTGACTAAGCTTCTCTCACGAGCAAAACATGATCACACCTTAGTACTCTTTGGGTGTTAATCACATAGCGATGTGAACTAGATTATTGACTCTAGTAAAACCTTTTGGGTGTTGGTCACATGATGATGTGAACTATGGGTGTTAATCATATACAGATATGAATATTGGTGTTAAATCACATGACGATGTGAACTAGATTATTGACTCTAGTGCAAGTGGGAGACTGAAGGAAATATGCCCTAGAGGCAATAATAAAGTTATTATTTATTTCCTTATTTAATGATAAATGTTTATTATTCATGCTAAAATTGTATTAACCGGAAACATAATACATGTGTGAATACATAGACAAACATAGTGTCACTAGTATGCCTCTACTTGACTAGCTCGTTTATCAGAGATGGTTATGTTTCCTAGCCATGGACAAAAGAGTTATCATTTGATTAACGGGATCACATCATTAGGAGAATGATGTGATTGACTTGACCCATTCCGTTAGCTTAGCACTTGATCGTTTAGTATGTTGCTATTGTTTTCTTCATGACTTATACATGTTCCTCGTAACTATGAGATTATGCAACTCCGTTTACGGAGGAACACTTTGGTACTACCAAACGTCACAACGTGAATCGGGTGATTATAAAGGAGTACTACAGGTGTCTCCGAAGGTACATGTTGAGTTGGCGATTTCGAGATTAGGTTTTGTCACTCCGATTGTCCGAGAGGTATCTCTGGGCCCTCTCGGTAATGCACATCATTATAAGCCTTGCAAGCAATGTAACCAATGAGTTGGTTACGGGATGATGCATTACAGAACGAGTAAAGAGACTTGCCGGTGACGAGATTGAACTAGGTATTGGATACCGACGATCGAATCTCGGGCAAGTAACATACCGATGACAAAGGGAACAACGTATGTTGTTATGCGGTCTAACCGATAAGGATCTTCGTAGAATATGTAGGAGCCAATATGGGCATCCAGGTCCCGCTATTGGTTATTGACCGGAGACGTGTCTCGGTCATGTCTACATAGTTCTCGAACCCGTAGGGTCCGCACGCTTAAGGTTTCGATGACAGTTATATTATGAGTTTATGAGTTTTGATGTACCGAAGGAGTTTAGTCCCGGATGAGATCGGGGACATGACGAGGAGTCTCGAAATGGTCGAGACGTAAAGATCGATATATTGGACGACTATATTCGGAGTTCGGAAAGGTTCCGAGTGATTCGGGTATTTTTCGGAGTACCGGAGAGTTACGGGAATTCGTATTGGGCCTCATTGGGCCATACGGGAAAGGAGAGAAAGGGCCAAAAGGGTGGCCGCACCCCTCCCCTTGGACTAGTCCGAATTGGACTAGGGAGGGGGGCGCCCCCTTCCTTCCTTCTCCTTCTCTCTTCCCTTTATTTCTCTCTTACTCCTACTACATGGCAGGGTTCCTAGTTGGACTAGGAAAGGGGGAATCCTACTCCCGGTGGGAGTAGGACTCCCCTAGGGCGCGCCATAGAGAGGGCCGGCCCTCCCCCTCCTCCACTCCTTTATATACGGGGGCAGGGGCACCCCATAGACACACAAGTTGATCTACGGATCGTTCCTTAGCCATGTGCGGTGCCCCCTTCCACCATATTCCACCTCGGTCATATCGTCGCGAAGCTTAGGCGAAGCCCCGCGCTGGTAGAACATCAAGATCGCCACCACGCCGTTGTCCGACGGAACTCTCCTCGACACTCGGCTGGATCGGAGTTCGAGGGACGCCATCGAGCTGAACGTGTGCTGAACTCGGAGGCTCCGTGACGCTCGGTGCTTGGATCGGTCGGATCGTGAAGACGACGACAACATCAACCGCGTTGCAGCTAACGCTTCGCCACGGTCTCACGAGGGTACGTGGACGAACACTCTCCCCTCTCGTTGCTATATCATCACCATGATCTTGCGTGTGCGTAGGAATTTTTTTGAAATTACTACGTTCCCCAACATTTAGATTCTCATCGTTGATGGTGGCGGTTGTCCGTATGATGCAGCCTATTTGATTGCCGTAGCACGCGCGCGCTTCCTCGGGCGCCTTTGGCTCAAAATTGCCGTCGTCCACCTCCGTGACCACCACTCTAGTAGTCCTGAGTTTGTTAGGAACCCGTTGCCTCTTTGCTTTCGGTTCTACACCGGCTCCGCTCCCCGAGGCAGCACCGGTCTTAGCGCCGGTCTCGATGTCGGTGTGAATCTCAGCGCCGGTGTCAGTCTCAGCACCGGTCTGCGTATCGGTCTCGGCACCGGTCTGCGTGTCGGTCTCAGTCCCCGATGCCACCGATGGTCCCAGCAACAACATCTGTTGATCGTCGGTAAAGCTAAAAAATTCGTCTGCCGCCCGGTAGACGTCGTCGCAATCACCAGAACCCTGTCCTTCATCGTTGCTAGCCATGTTTCCTATGATTAAATCTAGTCAATTAATTCTAGACCTAATAAAATGAATAATGACATAAAAAAGGACTATTGTTTTGCAGGAATGTTGACTCCTTCCTGGTGCGGCAAATCCCGGGCACTCGATATGTCCTAGTTTGTAGCACAAGTCATGCCGAAATTCACGGGAAATTTCGGCATGACCTTTGCTAAAAAGTGGACAAATCGAGAACCTGAAATTTGCTTAACAGAAATGAATCAACATTCCGCAAAACATAGGCCACTCAACATCATTCTCTGGAAACAACAAAGCCACTTGGGCACAATCGAACAACTTCAATGAAAAGATATAACATGACCACTTCAATGAAAAATAAAATTTGCCTAAATTCTTTTCCTTGAAAAATAGTGGTCTTTTCAAAATCAAAACCTCTCGCCAATCTACTTAGCCTAGCTTGTTAATCCAACGAACCTAATTAACCTACCTATTTAACCTAGTTAGTTAATCTAGTTTACCTAGATAATTAACCCTAATTAAACTAGTTAACGCAGCTAGTTCTCTGTCAAAGCCTAAAATAAATTTTTGCACTAATTAACATGGATAATTAACCTAATTAAACTAGTTAACCTGACTAGTTCTCTGTCAAAGCCCTAACTAAGTTTTTGCACTAACCTAGATAATTAACCTAATTAAACTAGTTAACCTAACTACTTCTCTGTCAATGCCCTAACTAAATTTTTGTCCTAACCTAGATAATTAACCTAATTAAAATGGCTAACCTATGCATGAGAGAGAGAGGAGGGGTGGGGGCTTACAGATGATGGCTCTAGTGGTGGCGACGGAGGTAGTGTGGTGGCGAGGGAGGCAGGGGCGTCTCTGGTGACGGCGAGGGAGGCAGGGGCGTCTCCGGTGACGGCGAGGAAGGTGGCGTCGACGGCGGCTCGATGGCGCTGACGAGGCAGCATGCTCCGTGGCGCTGGGCGGCTCCGGTGTCGTCGACAGCAAGACGGCTCTGTGGCGTCGTCGACGGCATGGCGAAGTGGGGCGATCGTGAATCGGGGAGACGGGCGCTGGGTGGGTTTGAGGGATTTGGGGGAAGTGGTGGCCGAGGGGAAACGGTTTTTTGGCTAAGTCAAACTTAGCGGTAGCGCATTTCGCAAAACGCGCTATAGCTAAGTTAGCTATAGCACTTTCCTCAAAACGCGCTGCTGCTATAGCTAATTTCCTATTCTGTTTTTATAGCGGGGTCTAGGACACGTGCTGCAGCTACGTTAGCTATAGCGCCTCTTACAAACAAACGCTGTTGCTATGCCTTCCTCTGATTTTTCGCTTTTTCGTTTATTTTGCTTTACATTTTATTTTTCCCTTTCTCCTTTTTCTATTTCTTTCATTTTCATTTAAATTTCTATTTGTTTATCATCTTATTTTATTTCCGTTAGTAGTAGCGCTCTTCTCAGGAAACGCGCTGCTAACTGTGCTCTAGCGAAGAGCGTTGTCATTAAGCTCGCATCGCTATGCGTAGCCTAGCATTCTGCCAATGGGAATATTAGTAGTAGCGCTTTCTTTACCACAGGCGCTACTGCTAAGTTTGTGTCTGTAGCGCGGTTTTTAATTGGTCGCTACTGCTATATAGCACTAGCGCAGTTTTTTGACCCGCGCTGTTGCTATATTTCTGTGTATAAGGTTTTCCCTAGTAGTGAATAAGCATTCTGCAAGTCAAATCATGCGACAACCTTGCTGATTTATTTACCAAGTCTCTACCAAATTCTACATTCCAGAAATGTGTTCATGGAATTGGTATGCGAAGACTTAGGGACTTGCAGGTGTCAGGGGGAGTCTCTTCTTGAGATATCCTCATTTTAATGACATCATATTATGCTATCTTTCTTTGTGAGTATATTTTTCAGGACCTCATCGAAGATTTTATGAAGAACTTTTGAAGGAGAATGTTTTGAGATGATAGAGCTTCCCGGACAATCGTGAAGATGATCTACATGGTCAAGCGTAGATTGGGGGGAGTGTTAAAAATAATTCTGTAATTAGGGGAAAATCTCCCCTTGCCCAAACCGTCGTTGCGGTTTGTCCCGCAACCGACGCCTCCCTTTGATCTCCTGGAACCGACGCCTCCTCGAGCGATCGTCGTGTCTCTTCGGGAGATATAAAAGGGGACATGTAACCATCGTTGAAAGGATTCGATCATTCTGATTCAAAACAAAGACGTCCATTAGGAGTGGAGATATGCCTCCATAACGTATGTATTTGGAAGCCGCAAAGGCAAATCGCAAAGTCGGATACACCAAAGGGCGCCCTTCATATTTTCCTTGCCTGTATGTCTCACTTAGTTGACTACTAATGTTTGTTAGAGTTGTGTCGAATATTGTGCACAAGGTAGGTTACAGTTGGACTTGTAGTTGTATCGTGTTTACATAGGATGTGGAGTCGTGTCCTGGTAGGACACTTGTATCCTAGGCCTCTCATATATAGCGGGGGTAGACACACAATGTAACCTATGCCAACATAATAGCACCGGAACGCAGGGAAAGCCGGCGGCATGTGCCGGTGTCCAGGGCGACCGGGTGCGGTATTGTAGCGGTGTCATGGAGAGGAGCGCCCATAGTCATGTCCCGGGGATGTAGCCATATCGGTGAACCTCGTTAACAAATCTCGGTGTCGTGCTTGTGTGATTGCTTGGTCCTCGGATGATCAACGGTATGCCTCGGATTTTATTCTAACAAGTGGTATCATGAGCTAGGTTGTCCAGAGGTTGATGGATTGTTGATCCAGAGGAAGGAGCGGAAAACATTCGTGGAAGCAATCGAGTTTGTCACACATGGCGACGAAACTTTCGACTTGCGGCGAAGATGTTTTGCTCGTGGTAGCGATTGGAAGCGGTGACGGCGTAACGTGCCACAGCAGCAGCAGTCGGACCAGCAGGCTTCTAGGGCACGCTTGGATGGGCTGGCAGCAGGCGCTGGGATGGGCTGGCACCAGGCCGGCTTAGGTGCTTGTGATTCAGGCAGCGTGGCCGCAAAGCTGGAATGTGGTCCAGGTTCGGAGCTGGCAAGGCGGCAGCCGCTGCGTGGTGTGCACGAGAGATTTTGTTTTGGACCAAAAGTAAGACCGAGTCCTTGTATGCGATGCGGACAGAGGCAGCCGGATCAATTAGAGCCAAGAGTGATATCCATTGATATGCATCCAAGCAAGAAGAGTTTTGGCAAAGCAATTAGCTAGCGTCAGAAAGTTGAGCCAAGACCGGAGCTATTACACGTGAAGACCAGAAGTTTTTTGTTGGAATTTGCTATTAGTACATGAGGATGTACTACGTCAGGTTTTGCTTGTGTATTTGGGCATCACGTGAGGAAAGCTCAGATAATTTTTCGCAGGGTCAGCCGTATAAAGAACTGTGGCACCATTGGGTAGCAGGTTTGAGGTGAAGAAGTTCGACGGGACTGAAAACCTTGGGTTGTGGAAGACAAGGGTGAAAAAATTGTTGGCACGACAGGGATGCTTGAAGGCGTTGCGGGAAGTCAATTCAGCTAGGATGGAGTTGTGATGTGATGGATTGAAATTCACGGAAGACGATTTGGGAGCCTTGAAGCGTGTCATACAGTCGAACGAGTTCGGCTGGGTCGGACTGGGCAGTCTGACGGGATCGACGTAAGTCGGTTGGTACAGAAGACGGTGGTGGGATCGGTGACGACGACGTAGGAGCGTGATGCTGATGGTGACCGACTTCTGGGCGTGGAAACACGCGGCGCAGGCCTGGGGGCTTGTGCGGCTTCGACAAGACTATGGCACGGAGTTGATTCAAGACGGTGCACATGAGAGCTTGGAGTCGACGGGGTGCGGGGTGGCACGTACAACCACCATGGAGTCATGTTGAAGGTGGAGCTGAAGTCTGGAGGACTTCACTTGGTGCTGATTGAGGGGCTACGGCGTAAGTCGACGGAGTCGAAGCCTATTCAGCGGGAAAAAAAGCGAGGGACACGTAGTTCGGACTGGAGCCCAGTGGTCTGATGAAAGCGTGAAACTCGTCATCGGTCGGTGATGATCGGTGGTACTCCGCAGTGGGGGTTGAGTGGTGTGGGTTTGCGACCCTTGAGACTCGACCAGGACAGTGGAGGCTCGACGCGGTAAAAGCGGCGAGGCGTGCGGCGCGCATGGGACATGGGCTCTGGTGGTCATACATGTGGTTAGACAACTGCGAATTTGACTCGAGATGACTACAAGCAATGGTGAAATTCCTTCAAGTTTCAGACAGGACGGTCAAGGAAGAGCGGTGATGTTGAGTTCAGGTAACTCTTACGTGTGACACCCAATATGTGAGTTGTTCACTTTCACGCAGGTCAGTGATCGGTGTGTGATGGCGTTGGACGGACACTCTGGAAGTTGGGAGCACAAGCTAGAGTAACAAGGAACTTAATTTTGCTCAAGTGTTGACTGTGGTCAAGAAAAGAAGGGACTACAAGTTGTCGGTGGAGTCACATGGAGTCTTTGGAGTAGCAGCGGTACTCATGGGATAAGCTCAAGTTCAATGTACATGGAAGTTTGACGCATGGACAAATTCAAGGTGGTGGAGAATATTCGCCAAGGTGGAGTTTGTTAGAGTTGTGTCGAATATTGTGCACAAGGTAGGTTACAGTTGGACTTGTAGTTGTGTCGTGTTTACATAGGATGTGGAGTCGTGTCCTGGTAGGACACTTGTATCCTAGGCCTCTCATATATAGCGAGGGTAGACACACAATGTAACCTATGCCAACATAATAGCACCGGAACGCAGGGAAAGCCGGCGGCATTGTGCCGGTGTCCAGGGCGACCGGGTGCGGTATTGTAGCGGTGTCATGAAGAGGAGCGCCCATAGTCATGTCCGGGGATGTAACCATATCGGTGAACCTCGTTAACAAATCTCGGTGTCGTGCTTGTGTGATTGCTTGGTCCTCGGATGATCAACGGTATGCCTCGGATTTTATTCTAACAATGTTTGTTCCTCAAAAAACTTTCTCGTAGTTTTATGCTTGTATAACAGGAAAAAAAATGCCAAACTAATTAAGAAGACGTGTAATGAAGATGACATCAGATAACAATTGAAGGAATTGTTTTTCCATTTTTTAGCAGTTTTTCCTTATTTTTCCATTTGTTCAAAGACATCATCTCTTGGGCCTTACAGAATTCTTTGATACACATATTTTCTCGGCTGACCCTAGCCCAGTCCATAATCAGCACGAACCTTCTCGTTCCTATACCCTAGCACGGAATCCATACCAGCGACCATGGCGACGCCACACCGCCGTGCCCTCCCAGAGGAGATCGTCATCTGGGAGATCCTCATCCGCCTCCGCCCCAAATCCCTTCTCCGCTGCCGCGCCGTCTGCCGCGCCTGGCTTCGCGCTACCTCCACTCGCGACTTCCTCCTCGCCCACCACGCCCGCCAGCCCTCGCTTCCCATCGTCCTCAGCTCCAAAGACGACGACGAACTCTGCAAATTTATCCACGCCTTGGACCACCGGGCTGCCGCCCAGCTCCAACCCATCGCCCAGCTTGACGAGGATTTTTGTCTGCGGGCCTCCTGCGACGGCCTCCTCATTCTCTCCAAGTATGGCGGCACGGCCACCCGCTTCTTGTCTGTAACCCGGCCACGCGGCAGCATGCCCCCATCTGGAAGCTGCAGGGCTTCGACGTCTTGGAGATGTACCCACACCAACCTATCGGCGAGTATCGGCTGTTACTTAAACAGAGCTATCTGGACTCATTTGGGGATCAAAATGGCTGCTATGTTCATGTGTTGGGCTCCGACCAGCCGCCGAGGTACATTGGGTGGCAGGGGAAAACGTCACGGTGGTTCAATGCACCCGCCCGGGTGCGTGATAGCCTGCATTGGTACCCAACGTTTGATTTTAACGACACTGAAAACAAACTGGTGATGGTATTCAACACCATGGCCGAGTCGTTACGGCAAATGCGTGCTCCAGTTGTTCCCACCATGTCAAATATCTTTGAGACGGATGACACGCTTGGCATCGGTAGTTGTAACTTGTAATAGGGCCATGGATATCATTGATATATGGGTGCTGCCGAACTACGAAAGTGAGGTCTGGGACTTAAAGTACCGGGTTGCATTGCCCATCGCAGAAATCAGGGGCAAGTTTGAAGGCCATGATGATGGCTGTTCGTGTGTGACCGTTGCTTCGGGGGATGATGACATGCTCTTGCTGGTCAGTTTTAATTGTTGGCTGTTTTACATTGACACTGATGGCAAACTGGTTGCTAGCTTCCAAGATTTCTATGCCCCTCAACGTCAGCACAAGCAAACTCTTGTTCAACATAACTTCTTTACGGCACTAGATGGTTATGCTGCGAAAGCATTGCGCTTCATCTGACGACTGTTGAGTGCAGCCGTGCTTCTTAACGTAGTTTTCACATCCTCATGATCTGCAACGTCTATGAATTGGATCAAGTATGAGCCTGCTGTTTTCTTCTTTTTGTGTTGCTATATATATAAAGTCATGATCAGAAGTGACTGTTATGCGGTTGGATGAAATCTATGCTTGCTTCAATCACCTCATGTTATGTACCTCAACGTTGAAGGTAAAATTACCAAGCCATTTTGCTCTTCTTTTGAAGATGTTTCCAACTGATCCGCCTCATGTCCCTATTTTCTTGGGTTGAGGAATTGACTTTTGAGTTATTATCTATCTAGTGGTGTTCTTAGTACTTAATTTTTAGCAGCTTGCATCTGCATGCCTCATATCCCTCTTTCTCGAATTGAAGAATTGACTTTATACCTTTGATATAGTCAATATATAGAGTGCTACCTTTTTCTATCCATTGTTTAAGCTGACGATGAAAAGAGGCAGGCTTTCTTCTTTGTTAACTTGCAAGTTGCATCTGAGTTTTAGATGACCTTGGAGTACCACTCGTTAAATTAGATGATTGAATAATACCAAGCTTCTCGCTGACTGTTCTTCTTTAATTGTTTTTTTCATGAATCTACTGTATCTGGTTAGCCAGGTCTTATGGAGTCTAATAAACTCACATTCTTGCGAGCATTAGACATGGTTATGTTTGTCTCGTTCAGAGGAGAGGAGTTTGTAGTATTCTTGTAGAAAAGACTGGTACTGCAACCTGAAAATCCATGGTGAATCCATGTTTCTGAGTGTGCTATTATCTTCTATAATTTCAATTCAGCTGCTGACCATTTGCTAGTTCACGCGATGTTTGATCTGAACATAAGTTTGAGTGACAGAACTTGTACATGTCTCAAGCAGGGCAGTCAGCTCTTATAATTTGGTACTGCATGTATTATGTGCCAGGTGCCCCTGCAGGCTAATTGACCAGCTGCTCACCGTCAAATTTCTGCGAGTGGTATGGCCCAAGTTTTTGGTTACCGAATGAGGCAATTTTACCGAGGGGGGCTGGTAAATGTGGTTACCACGGTTACTGAGAAATACCGAGAATATTTTGAGCGAATTTTATAGTTGAACTTTGAATTCAAATAAGTGAATGAACGAATATTCGAACCAGAGACCTCTCAAAACAGGAACTAGGTTGCTACCAACACGCCAGAAGCAACTATCATGGCATTAATTAGATCCTACGTACTTTACTGTAAATCGAGTATTTAAATTCAAAAATATCGAAAAAATGGTATTTTTTCCTTGGTATGGCAATTTACCGAGGGGTACGGAAATACGCGGTAACCATGAGAAATCTTGAAATTTTGACCGGTAACCAAAACCTTGGTATGGCCTTTTGGATATCTGCGTGAGAAGGATGGATAAACTGGTGGCAAATTGTTTGGAGTGTCTGCTTGCATTCTGTGTTACTATAGCTATATCGGTTCTTGTTGCAGTAAATTTTACGGCAGGGAATGTTTGATTCAATTTATTCTGAAAGGCAAATCATTTCTAGAAGGGTCTCAGGCTTTGGAGAAGGTTTACTCAAACTCAGGTGGAATTTTTTGTAAGTTCTAAATTACCACAGAAAAATAGGGTATGTGGATTTTCACTTTTACCCAATATATACTACGTGAGCTCTTATAACCAAGATACAAAATTGAAATGCAGTGTTACAGTTGTATCACTCAGTACGTCGTCATCCTCGCTATCTCACAAGATGCCTTGCCCATTGGTTCTCAAGTTCTCATCATTTTTGGTTCAGGGACAATCTGCAGTATGTTTATAATTCCTTTGTTATTCTTACCCGTGTCTTTTCTGTTCAAAAACTTGATGTGAGACCTTGACCTTTCACTATCCAGAATTCCAGATTATAAAAACCTGAGTGCATTTTTTTGGCATGATTGTTGACTTTACGTGGGCTCTTAGCTACTGTAACCAAGAGGCTCTTCGATCCCCCGTTTAATACTATCGCAGACACAGTATATATAGTGCATATACATGGTGTCCAGGCGCCAGAAAAATATCGTGCAGTCAAAACTTGCAGTCGATCAATAGCCTAAAATTGACTGCAATTGCAGTAACAAATGACCAGTTATCACAAACTGGATTTAGTTCCAAACAGAATATCATCTTTTTTCCAGATAGAAGTATATAGAACCAGCAATTTGACACTCAACATCTAATAGACATGAATTATTATGACAGCCAGCCAGCAAGCACATCACTGAAGCTGAAAGCACGTCGGAGTAGAAACTATAGCGACAACCCCTGCTGTCTATCCGATTTCTGATGTGGTCCCTGGGGCCAGCACGGAATCCGTCCTGCGTTTCTTTAGTTTAAGCTGAGCCAGGGAGTAGCCAGACCTTTGCCTCCCATGAGCAGCAAACACCAGTCTAGCAGCACCAAGTCTTTCTCCCGACACAGTGGTCGCTAACGTTTATCAAACCAGCAGCCTCTGTGAGAGTACCTGTAAACCAGTCCACGTGATGTGAGCAAAGAGTATGTCATTTCTCATCTTGCAAGTGATCAGATGTAATCGTATGTCTCCTTATTATCGATCCAAATTCTAGCAACAGATGCATAGTTTTAGTGAAATCAAGCCAGCCAAATCGTGCTAAATCAGCTTGATAACATCACAATCAAAGAATATATGATAGCAGGTTTCATCTTCAGTGCAAAGCAGGCAACACTTGTGAACTACCTATTGTCTTTCAGCGAAGTTATCCATAGTTAGTTTCTAAAAAAAATTATCCATGATTTAGTAACAAAGATGAATAGCAATTATAAGAACATACGGTACATCGTTCAACAAAGAGAAAAAAACAGAAGCAGCTTTGTTTGCATTCTATTGAACAGGACAAGCAAACATATGTGCATCAGGATAAACCAAAAAACTACTATTTCACTTATTACTCTAGCCATGCATCTTCGAAATCACGCAGATTTGTAAGCACAGCCGAAGCAAGCATGATCCACTATCTTTGTCAATAGATCAGCAAACCCATAAAGGCGTCCTTGCCACTTTTAGCATTAAGCTGCTCCACAACACAGAAAGCAATCTCCTTCTCTTCAGAACTACCTTTGGTAGCTTGGACACGAACGTCCTTTCGACATCCTCCCACGTCTCTTCCCTTTGTGCAATGGCTAGGAAAAGGAAAACTTACTTCGACTTGCAGCTCATGCTGTAAAATATTGCAAGCCTAGAAGAGCAATCGCGTCCTTAGTTAGCCTTCTCGTCAGTAAGAGTGTGAGACCAACATCTGTGGTGTTTGTGATCAATGTGATGGTTTTTTCTTTGGGGACTTTCTGAAAGCATAGTCAATTCTGTCGTAACAGAAAGAGTGGCCAGTCAAATTATCCAGGTCTAGCAGAATGTAACCTTGGTGCCAATTCTGAGGTTATTATTTCCGTTCTTCTACTGGGTCTAAATTAGACTCTGATGACTGTCCAAGATTCCTAGTCAATATGCGAATAGAATTTCCCTTCTTTTAGAAAAGAATAAAAGAAGTATGATGAATATACCCTGAAATGCCATATATAGTGCCCCAAAGTGGACCCCGCTTGTAAAATCTGTTTGGGTCGTCGGTCCGGCATGACAGTATTGGAATCAACATTCTCGCATTGGTAAAAAAAAATAGTCCGATGTGTGTTGTGTCGCTGCTATTTGGTTCTGTAGGTAAGGAGCCTTCGACTGTCGATGTGTTTGAGGTATCGCTTGCTTTTGATCCGTATATGGCGGCATGATTGCTAATGAACTCTTTTGCCTCTAAAAAATCTTCAAGTTTTCAGCACATTGTATGGAGGATGGAGCGTCGACGCTGTGGATGGGGAAAAGGGAGCACGAGGCGGGTGGACGTGAAGGAGTGGACCTGATCAACAAGAGGATATGAGGCTAGCGGGGTTTGCTATTGGACCTCGGCTCAGTGGGGCACACCTACTGCTAGTGGCGGAGCTTGGCACGTTGTTGTTGGGGATGGGGGATTTCGGCTGTTTTCCATTAAACCACTTTGAAAAAAAAATATCAGATTTTCAGTGAATTTTAAAAAATGTTCACAAATTCATAAAAATTATTCACAAATTTTAAAAAATGTTTGAAATTTTAATAATTCTTCATGATTATGAAAACGAATCATGAATTCTAAATTTTTTTCATTAATTTCTGAAAATGTCCATCTAGATCTTATCTAATCAGCTAGGTTAATCTCGCAGATTTTGAGGCTTTGAACACATTTGGCTACGGTCGAAGATGTCCCTAATTCCATTTAATGTTTGTCAATTTATTCGGGTCATGGTCGCTGTCTTCGTCTTGGTCTTCTTGTTCGTCCTACCTTCAGAATATTTTTTTTTTGACAACCTACCTTCGGAATCTTTTTAACCTTGAAAAATGAATCTTGGTAAAAAAAAAAGAGAGGGAGAAATTGGTAACCTTGAAACCGGGGGTGGCACATTATGGAAGTGGGTGCTCTGGATGTAGGCCCCTTTTCATCTTTTTCTGGGCTTTTTTGGGTCCTGGCCCGGGCCCACTCGATGGAGGCCCATTTGGATAGAAAAACGCCCAGCACCGTGTCTGGTCATTCGACCCGGATCGGACCGCCTACACAGAAAAGTACTCCAGCTGCTCTCAGTTCTCAAAAGAAAAAAAAAAGAAAAAAAAAGCTGCTCTCTCTCGCGTGCGGCAGCGGCCGCGGCGGACAGAGGCGGCGTCCCGGCGGCCGGCGGCGCTCCAAACAAGCAAGGTGACTCCTGCAACTCTCTCTCCCTGACTCCGGTCTCCCTCCTCCGAGTTCGATTCAACACCGCAGCACGGACCACTACTGCTCCGTATCCACTCCCCCGGTCCCCCCCTCCCCCCGGCTTAACCGCGGCGGCGACCTCCCCCTTCACCGCGGCGAAGACCTGCAGGTAAGCTCTTCCCGTGGCCCTTCTCCGACGAGCCTCGCCGCCCCTCGCCCTGCTGCGCCTCTTCATCCCATGCTCCAAAGACCCCCCCCCCCTCCCCCCACCCCCATCTCGCTGCTGCTCCCCGCGTCTGACGCCAGCCGCTTCTGCTCCCGGACCTCCCTCCCCCACTACCAGCTGCTTCTGTTTCTGCTTGCTTTTGCCCCAATTCATGGAAATATGTGGCATGTTCTAATCTAGTTATTGTTGGATGCTGCCATTCACCCATAGTGTTTGTCCCAGTGGACAATTTTAGGGAACACTTTCAAAGCTTTGTCCATTACTCCAGTATTATGCTATTAAATGGCTGCTCGAATTGTTGTCCCCAATGACTGAGCCTCGTACCAATGATACTATCCACGGTTCCTGAAACTGCAATGGAGCAGAACGTTGGTCAAGATAATAACATACTAGTATGATAGCAAAAGTTCAAATCAAACTGTGATCAGGCGTAGTACCTCTGTTTGTCTGTGCACGATTAATTTTGACTTGTACGGGGGGCTTGCTGACTGTTCCCAGCGTAAAATGGTGAGTTCTGTTACAATCTGGTTAGAAAATTTAGCAAACCGACAAGACTGACTGAATACTTGGCTCTATAAGATCGGTCAATTAATTTTGGAAGTTTGGTTAGTGGACGTTGATCTATGTGCAAACCCATTTCTTTTCCGTGCCCTGTTGTAGGACTTAACTTTTCTGCTTTTTTTATTTAAAGATGGATGCCACAGCCCTTCAATATGAAAACCAGAAGCTGGTGCAACAATTGGAAGCACAGAAGTCTGAAATGCATGTGTTGGAAGCTAAGTTCAAGGAGTTGAGGAATGAACAATCTTCTTACGACAATACTCTGATTTCCCTGGATAAGATGTGGAATCAGGTTCTTTCCTCTGAGTCTCATGTAAACTCTGTTTTATGGCTCTTTTCTGGTTTGTAATGCTTCTTACTAATATATGCTAATTATAGCTTGTTGATGATTTAATCCTGCTTGGAGTTCGATTTGGTGGCGGTTTGGACAATTTACCTGCACTTGACCATGAAGAGTTGTCAGAAGGTTGCTCTATTTGTTTAACTGTTAAATGTTGCTTTCTGAGATGTTCTTTTTTGTTTCAGTAGCGATGTTGCCTTAGCTGATTGTGTGTTCTTTTTTTGTTGCTCAGAATCCATCGAGTCGTGTCCTTCTGAGGAAATTTTTCTCTTCATGCTCTTGAAGTCCAACAATTGTGGAAAAAAGGACGACAATAGCTTGTTGGAATTTGCTGAAGAAGCTCTTGCTTTGCGCCGTTCGGCAACTCTTGCTCTCATGAGGTCCCTTCAAGAGGCTATTGCTGCACAACAGGTTAGAAGTGAATATTTGTCATTAGCTTTAAATGGAGAGAAGTCAAATGAAGGTAAAGACAAAAAGTAATATCTGGCTTTTCCCCTCCATTTTTTTTCAGTGCACCTTTATTATTTGCTAACTACACATCTGCTTGAACTTTCTTTATTTAATTTAGATGTTGTTGTTGCCCTTCAAAACCATAATGATCACTTGAAAGAGGTGGTTGGCAATGTCCGTGAAGCTATTTCTATTGTCAATGAGAAGCATAAAAGGTATCTGGATGAGATTGAGGCTTTCAAAAGCGGCTACTCAAAAGAATTGCAGGAAATCAAGCATCTTTCAGGTGTTAAAAATGTCATTCCTTTCCTCATTTGATATATTTGTTAAATTTTGTCTCGTGTGCATATCTGCGCATTCACAGTTATTATCTTCTCCGTAGTTACCAGATTCACTAAACCACCCTCTGAACCCCAAACCCCAATCCCGATTGGGATTCGAGTTTGTTGCCAATCGGTAAGGATGCGCTGACCGATCGTTCAGGTGGACCATTAGATTCCAACCAAGGAGATTGAGAGAAAAACGGAAGGAATTGCCATGCAGCTATCTCATGTCGAGTAGATCGAGTTGAACGTCACCATTGGGTGCTCTCGAGTAGGTTGGCATGGTATGGGCTGCGGCTGCAGCCATAGCCATGAACCATGTGTGGATGAGGTGAGGAAGATGGAGTCGATAGAATCCCTAAGGAAAGCTTTTTGCAAGCAGATCAAAGAAACTGGAGGGGTGGCGCTCCATGCTCGGCAGGGTAGGCAGTCACGATGCTTATTAGGGATGGGATTTGGTAGTTGGGACCCAGGATCGTTTATGGGCTGTGTGGGCTGACTAGGCCCGTTTCTTGCTTTGCCTATTTCCCAATGCTTCTGTGTGCAGAACCATGTGCTACTTTAGTGTTTGTGCCTAAAGATCTAGTGTTCACAAACCCTAACCTCCTATTTGCCGAACCCTGATCTCTGATTTGCTGAACCCGACCTTTGATTCGCCGAACCCCGATCTCTGATTTGACGAACCCGACCTTCGATTTGCCAAACCCCGATCTCTGATTTGCCGAACCCGACCTTCGATTCGCTGAACCCCAATCTCTGATTTTCCGAACCCGACCTTTGATTCGCCAAACCCCGATCTCTGATTTGCCGAATCCGACCTTCGATTCGCCGAACCCCAATTTCTGGCTTGCCGAACCTGATCTCCGATTCGCGAATCAGAGATGTACAACGCCTAGTGAACCCGATACAGGCTGAGGTAGCTAATCGTGAAGCCGAATAGCAAATCGCAAATCAGGTAACAATATACGAATGCATTTGGCTTAATTTTAAAACATACCATTTCCTTCTGTCATCTGGATGATTAAAACTTGGCCCCCGCCCCCCTTTTTTTAGACTAAAGTACTGTTCTGTTGGCAAGGCGCGCAAATGCACAGCCAGCCCACCCGCGTTCGAGTCTCGGCTCGCATGCGTGATGCTCAAGGTTGCCTCTTCTATTAAAATATGCCACCAAGGACTAGTCCTGGCTGGTCCCTTTTTTTAAAGCTGCCCCTTTTCACAACAAGCTCGGCTTTGCATTCTTGACAAGATTGACCTTGCATCACAGTTTGCATATTTCATACGGAAATAATTTGTGGCATTAATTGTGATAAAACTTACTGCCAATACAACTGAAAGAAATGTACTAAGATATGTTAACAGACCCTTACCAAATAAAAAAAACTTATCTTGTTCAGTGCTTCCAGATTTTGAGCTATAAAACTGGTCAAGCTTTGATTCTAAAGCAAAGCAATCCATATTCATGTGCTTATGCAGGAGAGCTAGAGGAAACCATGGCGGAGCTTGAGGAAAGTCGACGGAAGTTGGTTATTCTCCAGTTGCAGAGGCATGGAGGTTCGCTAATGAACATGTCTGGTCCAAACGATGTGAATGGTGCTGTTTCGGCTGATAAATCTTCAGACAAAAACATGGGCTGGGGAGATCTCAAAGATGCTGTTGAGGAAGCTAAGGTACTTTTAACCAGACCGAATTCCATTGCATATATGCATTTTATATGCCTTATCTGCTCAGCATTCATCTTATATTATAATTTGTCCAATGGAGGGCAGACCCTTGCAGGAGACCGCCTGTTTGAACTCCATGAGACTCAAGAGGACAATTTCATACTGTCTAAGCAGTTAGAAGATCTGCAGGTTGGCACCTTCTTTGAAATGGATGGCTAACATATTTGTTGTACTTTCAAGTTGTATCCTGGGTCTTCTTATTCCTATAATCTGCATTCTGGTTATTGTTATGTGTGCAGGGTCAATTAAAAGACGACAACTATATTTTCACATCAAAGCCATATACAATTCTTAGCGATCAATTACATCATCTGAATGCTGAGATAGAACGATACAAGGGTTTGGTTGAAGTATTACAGGTAATATGCTTTTCCTCTGTTGTGCTGTTGTTTTGCAAGGTATTTTCTCTTGACCAGCTTTTCCTTTCTTTGACTTTAGAATGATAAGAACCAGTTCTTGCAAAGGGAGAAAGAAATTTGTGCAAAAGGAGAATCCGTCAACAATATTAAACAATCCATTACAGCTTATGAGGCCAAAATTGAAGAACTGGAACATCAGATTCTGAAATCCATGGCTGAGAAGAATGATCTTGAGATCAAAGTTGAGGAATCATTGCAAGATTCAGGTATTGAGGGCTGACTTAGTGGCTTGCTAAATCGAGATCTGGGTTTACCTCCTTCTGCAGTGTAATATATACTTTGTTCTCAATTCCACCACTGTCTAGGTAAAAAAGACTTCAAGGATGAGATTCATGTCATGGCTGCAGCACTCTCTAAAGAGATGGAAATGATGGAGAATCAATTGAATAGATCAAAGGATGCGGCTTCTGAAGCACTTGCATTACGTGAAGAAGCTGAATCGTTGAGAACCTTGTTAGCTAAGAAGGTATGTCATTGATCTGGATCTATTGATGTTTCCAAACTGGATCTCAGTCTGCATCTGTTGCCATGTCTGTGAATGTCACTGAAACTTAACATGTTTGTACTTGGTAGTGAGATTGCCACACAGTGTGTAATGAAAAATAAATCATTTATGTTTCTTCATCGTGATTCCTGTACACATTTACTCACTTTGCATTGATTTTATCTGATAGGATATTTTCTGCATTCATATATCTGACATATAGATTAAGTACAAAGAGCAAGCACCACATACCTGAACTAGTCCATTCTTACCGTGTCATGAACTGAGTTGAACAAGGGGTTGGAAATGGAATAAGATGGATTAGGTAGAATGACATTAGATTGAAGGGGTTACTCACTTTGCATTGATTTTAGCAGATAGGATATTTTCTGCATTCATATATCTGCAATATAGATTAACTACAAAGAACAAGCACCACATACCAGAACTAGCACTAGTCCATTCTTACTGTGGCATGAACCGACTTGAACAAGGGGTTGGAAATGGAATAAGATGGATTAAGGTAGAACGACATTAGATTGAAGGGGTAACCAGTTAGGGTAGTAACACTAGAATAGCTGGTCAAGGGAAGTTTGTTTACTGATCGCCTTCTACAAAGAAGCAAAGTCATCACTTAAATAGTCGACTGCTAGCACATAACCAACTCAATTTAAACCAACCAAATCTAAAATATAGCATGTTCTAACAGATGCACATATGTGACTTTTTTGAGAAGTTTTCCAGATGCACAAGTATCTAAAACCTAGCTCAAGCAACCACCTCTGTATGTACATTTACTTTTCCCAATATAGTATGCAGAAGTGTTTATGTTTGTCATTCAAAATATATTTGTCATAAAATTTATTCTATGTCATTTTTCTGAATATTTTATCTCTAAAGTATACGAAAAGTAATAGTTAATTAGGTGTATCAGAGACACTGTCTGATCTCCAAAATGAGAAGTGAAGAGAAAGGTTATATTATCTTCAGGCTATCTCTGCTTTATTAAAGCTGGGTGATTATTTACAAAAAACAGGATTAACTCAATACTCTAGGGTATACTACTTTGATGCTGTTATATGCTTGCATTGTTACATGTTTTTAGGATCATTGTTAGATCTTCAAACAATATTATTCACAAACTATTTCCGTAGAGTTTTATCTTCTGAACTATACCTGAGAAATTGTGAATAGACCTCTATCATAATCGAAACATCTGACGGAAGTATCTCCAATTTTCAGATCAGTGAGCAGAAGGAAATATCTGATAGATACAACGCACAAGTCTCCGAGATCAAGTCCCTCAAAGAATTGGTATGGTATCATGAAAATCTCTCGTCTTCTAATTGTGCTGACAGCTTGAGATATATTTGCATTATCTGAAAATGTTTGCTTTTCCCTCCACCATGGTTCTCTCAGCTCGGAGAAATTTTTGAGTTATTACACAAGCAATTATATCTGATTTGTCATTACTTATTAGCGTAGACTCACCCCATAGATTGCCAAAGGAGCAACCTGGAGAGCAAGTAGCTTGTGCCTTAAGCCAGCTATATATAAGGAAATATAAAATTAGTTACGTTAGGGTGAGATATGATCAAATAAGGTTAGATCTGTCAAGATTAGTCTACATGTCCATTAGGCTACATGCTACCTGTGAAGATTTAGTCCTTGCTCTATAACAAAGCCATTCTTTAAAAAGAGACAGCATGCACCATTAGGTTATCTCTACTTGTCATTAAATAAGGTCAGATCTGTCAAGATTAGACCTTGCTTGATACCTGGTTTCTGAAAATATATTATGGATTAACAGTTAGTTCTTAGTCTTTCAAGCATTGGTGTATATTCATCTTTTGCAACTAGCTACCTGAAATTGTTGTTATTTTCTAACTGTGGGCAAACAAACATCTGGTAGTGAATATGCAACTAACAGTATGTGCCCTTAAATTTTAAACATTTGTGGGCAAACCAACATCTGGTAGTGAATATGCAACTAAGAGAGGTTACATATATGAGCATAAATATAAAAATCTTCCATTTTCTTAAGAAAAACAAGGAAGTATTGCCCTTCAATGGTCCGAAGCCAAGCTCTTGCAATTTTGCACTGTGTCTGGATTGCCATTCATGTTTTCTGAATGAAATTTCAACAGATTGAGACGTTGGAAAAGGAAAATCAGGAGTTGGAATTTATTGTGGATATGTATGGGAAAGAATGTTCTGAGTCGAGGTATGACTTGATTGTTATCGTTATCACTTATCAGTTGTGTTGATTTTTTATGACTGTGACTTATGCTGTTCTCTTAGATGATCACGTAGTCCACCAGATTCTTGAAAGTCTCTGTTAGAAAATGTTTTTTACTTACTTGGGATTTACAGTTTACCGCACCTTGGGAACAAGAGATAAAGTTAACACATCCCTTTATGATTCTTAAAGTTCTACTATCATTCAATGCATTTTTTTCTTCTGAATAAACATGTTCTACTGTATGCCTAAAAGAAGTCCATCTTTACTCTAATCCTCAATTTCAGCTATATACTTTACATATGAAAATTTGCGGTCAGGTTAAATCTATCAGGTTGTTAAAACATGTGATTGTTAAGCTTCATGCACTAGCCAACGCAACCAGAAGTCCAAACTGATGGAAAGGGCTAAGCAATCCACATATACACTTCAACAGTGATGAGAGTGTTAATTTGGATGCAATCTGCTAACACTAGCTGACATAGGTGCTATGTGACATTTGTAAATGCCGAAAGAAAAATATACTAGTTTAGATCGCTGAAAATAGAATGTTCAAAACGGCAAGGAATAAAATCATAGTTCATATAGGCTAAGAACTCAACAAATGAAAAAAAAAACATAAGTTGGTTACCTCTATGCTTTCCTCCATTACCAAATGCCCATTGATTTCCCCTTTGAAAACAATCCATAGAATGATTGTCAATTCACAGCTTTCATCAATTTTGCATACTAATATATTTTTGCTTCATTTGTTAGATTCTTATTTTACTCTGTGAATCTAGGACAATTACAGAGATCAAGGAATCAGAAAATCGAGCTCGCAAGCAGGCTGAATATTTGAGAACTAGTCTAGAGGAGCATAGTCTTGAGCTTCGTGTAAAAGCAGCAAATGAAGCCGAAACTGCATGCAAGCGAAGGCTTTGCATTGCTGAAGCAGAACTGGAAGAGTTAAGGACCGATGTAGATGCATCTGAAAGGTCAGTTATCTTCTCCTAGTGACAATTTGATATGTGTTCTCCAGTTTACTGGCACTGAAATAGTTCTCCAGTTTACTTGGATTGCTATTTCAAACGAGTTTTCCGTTGAGGGGATCAGGATGTTAATTATTGCAGTTATTTCATCCTGGTTGCTGCTATTAATGACGTGAAAGATGTTGAGTGTGTTAAATACATACTTTGTCCGACCGGAATTAGTTGATGTTGTTCAAACGGATGTATCTAGCATCGAAATACGTCTAGATACATCTGTTTGAACATTAATTAATTCTGGACGGAGGGAGTACTGTTTAATAACGGTTAACATAGTCCTTTATAGGTTTCGAAACCACCCATTTTGCCGCTCAATGGCTAATACAACCCATACTTGCTCACAATTTCCATAGGAAATCAACGCATATACACCTTGTTCCTAAATTCCATTTACTAAATTCTTAATAAACTCATAGGCTCAAAATGCACAAACAAACTGGACTTTTTTTTGCAGCCGTTAACCAGCCCAGGTGAAATCAGAACTGGCTAGGTTCCAGTTTAACTCCTGCAACTGGTTCCTGCACCAGCTAGTAATACATATATTTTGTGCCTTACTGTCCTGTTTGGCCAACTAGGTTAAAACCTAATCCGAACTCAATAATAATCCTTAAAAGACTTATATTTAGGAGCAGAGGGAGTATTATCCAACTAATTCTAGTGATCAGTAGTTTAAACGAGCTTTTATATTTTCCTACAGCTGGCACTATATGTTATGTTTGTGAACCAGTAGATATTTTATTGTTCAATGAGGACTTGGTATTCTGTATCATCTCCGCAGCTTCATCCCTTGTATGATCTGTTTTGCAGAGATGTTCTGGAACTCAAGGAGGCAATAAGAATTAAAGAAGCAGAAGGAGATGCTTATATCTCTGAAATTGAGGTTAGCTCATTTTTAGTTTTCTTATCAGCAGTGTTTTTTTTTGTGTGTGCGTGCGAGTGTGTTTGAAAGCAAATGATGCTGTCACTGCAGACAATTGGCCAAGCATATGAAGACATGCAGACACAAAACCAGCATCTTCTTCAACAGGTTGCCGACAGAGATGATTTTAACATAAAGGTGCGTATCTGATACCAGGGCAGCTCTTCGCTGCCAGCTTGCTGGGCTTTATGTGGTGGAATCCGTGCTTCTATCTCACCGGCGTTTCCTCTTTGCTGGCGGCATGGCACCCCCCTCAATATAGCAACACACCACTAGGATCCTGTTACATGCTGCATGTGCAAAGACAGCTGCGGCTGTTGGGCTAGGTGGCCTGGTGTATTTCTCATTTTCCTTTTCCATCTCTATCTATTAGAAGTTACTCCAGTTGCTGCTACTTGTTGATTCATATAGTGTGTCCTTGCAGCACGTCTCTAGCACTTCAGATGCTGGGGCAGTAGTCCAGTGCATCACCTTGCCTTATCGCCTTATTAACCAGGCACTTTAACCCCACATCATTTATACTCTGTTGAATTGCCAGAAGAAACACTGTTTGCTTTTCTTATTGGTTCCCATCAGTAACTTGTTTCTCATCTAACAGCTAGTATCAGATAGTGTGAAGACAAAGCAAGCCTCTGCTTCCCTTCTCTCTGAAAAGCATTTGTTACAGAAGCAACTCCATCAGGTTAACAGTTCACTGGAGTCATCTAAACAAAAACTCTCCCGTGGTGAAGAGCAGGTAATCTCTGACTCATGCCCTATGTGTTATTTATGGTTTAGTTTGCTGTCTGCCAACAGTAATTGAAAATCACGTCAAAGCAAATATTTATTGTATTAAAAAATATATTCTCTGTGTGTGTGTGTGTGTGTGTGTGTGTGTGTGTGTGTGTGTGTGTGTGTGTGTGTGTGTGTGTGTTTACCACTGAGCTGGTTTTGAAGTGTCTTTATTTGAATAAACCTTACAGATGAAAGCCTATGTCGCACAAGCTATAAAAACTTCTTCAGAGAACAGGCATCATGCAATTACCATTGAAAAGACTCTGCTGGAGGTATCTGAAGCAGAGAAGGAGCTCAAGTGGCTTCGGTCCGCCGTTGGATCCTCTGAGAAAGAATATGAGCAAAACCAGAAAAAAATAGCTGAGCTCAGAACGGAGCTGGAGCGTGAGAGGTTAGGCTTGCTGGTGTGGTGTTAATTTTTGGTTCCAAGTTGGTCTTGCTGTTCTGCCACCAGGGCTTGTTACATTCTTTTGCTATCTTATAGAGGCGAGAAGAGAAAGCTTGAGGAAGAATATGAGGAGGTGAAGAATGAAGTCAAGGAGCTGACCTCCGAGAACGAAGAGGCTACTATCCAGAAGCTCCAGGATGAGATAAAAGACTGCAAGGCTATTCTCAAGTGTGGCGTGTGCTTTGACCGGCCGAAAGAGGTAAATAATTGTCTGTTGAATCGCACAGTTTATTTTTTAATGATGCGGATTGGTGCGCGACTCAATTTTAGAAGCTGAGATCTACGCTTATTTCCATTCCCATATCACCGAAGTTCCAGTTTCTCTGTTATGGTCTTAAACCTACGATCCAAAGTTATGTCTTATTTTGTTCTATTTTAGAAGCTCTGTTTTTAATGATGCGAAGGCTATCCAGAAGTTCCAGTGCTGATTAGCCTTCTGTTCCTTGTTTGGTTGTTGTCAGGTTGTGATCACCAAATGCTTCCACCTATTCTGCTCGACATGTATCCAAAGGAACCTTGAGCTACGCCACCGGAAGTGCCCGGGGTGCGGCACCCCTTTCGGCCAAAACGACGTGCGAGAGGTGAAGATCTGAAGTCTCGGCGAGTTTGCCGTTGATGACTTGTGACTCTGGACATCATCATTCATCTGCTCTCCGTGCTTGTGTCTCTTGTAGATATGTAATGGTTTCCGTTGTCCTGTGGGAGCGCTTAGATCCAGCAAAGAAGTCATAAAACCTAAGTAAGATAAATGAGCAAGTAATAAAGAAGTGAAAAAGAAGTTTGTTGTAACTTTACCACCTGCCTTGTTTGATTGCTGGGTGATCTCTTGCATCTACTCAAGGCCATTGCAATGATGGTTTGAAGCGTGTTATTTGGAGTAAATAAGAAATGAATTGATGGCGAAGATTGTTTGTGCCTTAAAAAAGGTTGGTCCGCTAAGATATGATGAACAGGGACGGCCTGCCTTGTGTGTTTCTGTAGATCATAAGCAACAGTTGTTTCTGCCGAGCTGTTCTTGCTCGAGTTGAGAGGCTCCTGTCCTGCTGCAGAACAAATTTACATGATGATGAGCAAGCTTGACGGGCAACTTCCTTCATAATTATTTGCCAAAAATCATAGTTTAGAGTACATAAGATGCAGATCATTCTCACTGAAAGAAAATTCAGTTAAGATATTTTGAACATATAAAGATAGCAAACAGTTACATACTCCCTCCGTCCCATAATATAAGAAAGTTTTTGAAACTAGAGGGAGTACAAAACATTTTATTTATTGAAATAGCTTTGGGTTTTTTCATGAACATTTTATTTGACACGGAATAATTTTTTTTGTATACGTGAAAACATATTGTTTTGAAAATACTTTTGAATAAAGTATTTTTAAGAACTCTTATAAAATTTGGAAATAATACTCTCTCCTTTCCGGTTTATAGGGCTTATCTCAAAATTTTAGTTTTTCCATTTTATAAGGCTCAATTTGGCTGTTCCCCATCGCATGTTCAGATTTCAAGGTGCATTAAATCATTGCATGCAAGTATTAAGAGAAAATTGACCAATGCATGTACTTTATGCATGCATGCATTGCAATTAATGCATTGATAAACATAATTTTTGAGAAAAACTAGAGCATTAATTAGGTGCTTTTGCAAACTACAAAAAATATTCCACCACACACCATTTACCTTGGTTGTTGAGATTTTTGAATTAAGCCCTATAAACCGAAAAGGAGGGAGTAATCTATAGAACATGATATATTTTTTATTCGGTAATATCATTTACGGTTGCTATTTTCTATTGGCGCATCTTGTTTGCCCCCCTCCCCCCACCCCGGATCATAAATTGCTCGGTAGCTCTAAGTAGGCATGCCATCGTTGTGCTATGCGCTTCGGAAAAACAAAATGCTCCGATCACCTAACCCTTAGATAGCAGTCGACCCTTGATGGGCTAGCGCTAGCCGTGCCTCATAATTTATAGGGAAGGGACGCAAGGTTTCTTGTGTGACCTTATGAATCTATTTCTACAGCGCTTTTGGTAAATTTTGTACCTGTCATTCTAATAATTTTGCTGCCGCCTACCGGTTGCCTTAGTCGAAGGTGTAGTGTGGGTTGGCAGCATGCGAAGCAACACACATGAAGTCGTTTTCGGTGTGGCGGGCGCGGGGAGGAAGAGGCAGGGATGTTGCTGCCCATTGTCCATGTGGTGGCTATGCACAGTGACACACGTCACTGGGCATGAACTGCTTCCATAGATTGTTTTTTTTCTTAAGCATTGGTGAAGATTATGTTCCAAAAGGGACCATGCATACAATATTTGGAGTTGGGTTATTGTATACATGAATCTCTGCAAGGCAGACCATTGGATCGACATCAACCGATGGTTGATATCACGTTTCAGCTTAAGGGTTCAAATTTCAGAATTGGCAAAATAAGTTTGAGACCCTTGGTGCGAGAAAGTTTTTTATTTTCGAGCATAGAGGTTTTTGAGTAAATTAAGAGTTTGCAAAGGAACCTGAGCCCAGCCCAGCCGGTTTCATCTCAACGAGATACGCTAAGCCCAGCCCAAATGCATTTCTATTGTTTCGGCGACGCGAGAGAGCAAAACCTAGCTACCACTCCTCCGCCGCCGCTGCCGCCGTCACTACCACACACACACACACAAGCAGAGCAGGATGAGCTCCCAGCCGGCGACCATGGCGAAGGCCGCACGAGCAGCAGCGGCGCATCTCCTCCCTGGCCTCCCAGATGAGGTCGTGGTCTGGGAGATCCTCATCCGCCTCGACCCCAAAGCCCTCCTCCGCTGCCGCGCCGTCCGCCGCGCCTGGCGCCTTGCCACCTCAACCCGCGACTTTCTCCTAGCTCACCACGCCCGCCAGCCCACCACCCCCCTCCTCCAGGGCTACAACTGTGCCGGCGACGTCGTCGTGACCCTAGACATCATTCCATTCGACAACGTGGCAGGGGCCGCCGCCGCCGACCAGCTCCAGTACAGCGCGCGACTTCGCATTCGCAGCGTTTACGGCCACGGCCTCCTGCTCCAGAACTCCTGCGATGGACTCCTCCTCCTCTCCCTCTACAACATGCACTTCTCCATCTACAACCCGTCAACTCGTCAGTATGCTCCACTCCAGCAGCTTCGTGGCTTTATGCCCTTGGGGATGTACCGGCACGGCCCTACCGGCGAGTATCGACTTCTGCTGCGCTCGTTCACGAGGTCGACGCGTGATGGACCGGCGCCCGACGCTCAACATGGCGCCTATGTCTTCTCGTTAGGCTCCGGCCAGCAGCCAAGGTGCATCCGGTGCTCTGATGCGGAGGATTTGATATTACCTTTCAGCTGGATCTGTCCTGCTTCATGGTAGCCTGCATTGGTACGTAAACAATTACATAACGGTATTTGACACCATTGTTGAGTCGTTCCGGTTGATTCGATGTCCCACAGTTATTGGCTGCGCCGACCTGTTTGGGATGGGTGGCATGCTTGGCATGTTCGGTCTTAATTATGAAGGGACAAGCGTTGAAATCTGGGCGATGCAGGACTACGAAGGCGAGATCTGGGCCTTAAAGTATCGGGTCGAATTGCCGGTGGCGGAGATCAGCTTGCAATGTGGAAAGCTTGACCATCGTTGGGAGGTGGTTGTCACGTCGTCTTGGGACGGTGATGTGCTCGTGCTGGTCCATTTTGATGGTTGGCTACTTCAGGTTGGCATGGAAGGCCAGTTGGTTGCCAGTTTCCATCGCAAAGGCCTCCGTCCTACTCGACTTCGACTCAAACAAAGTCTAGTTTCACATGCCTTCTTTCCGACACTAGAGGGTTATGTTGTGAACGGCTCGCCTTTCATCAGATGATAATGTGGTGGATACACATATCCTTTCAGCTGAGGGTTGTTGGCTGTGGTGGTGCTTCTTATGGCCTAGCTCTCGGTATCCACATCAGCTTTAGTATTTAGGGCCAGTTCGTTTCAGCTGCAGATTCTGTAGAGGTAGATTTGCTGAACTGGATGCACTATGAGCCTGCTAGCTTCTTTGTTGAAGGATAAAAACTTATGATCAAGAAGCTCTGACTCTTACATGGATGAGTTATGTTTCTTTGAATATCCTGATGTGTCTGCCATCAATGTTGAAGCCAAAATTACAAGTCATTTGGGTAAGTAGTTGGCGGTTTCCTGTTTCTGTGTTTTGTTTTAGCTGAAGAAGAAATGAGGCAGATTACCCTCCTTGTTGACTAGCAAGTGGCACCTTTTTTTGAACTAGAACTCTGAGCGCTAGACCACTAGTTAACCTGAAAGATTGCATTACAATTATGGTTAAGTATTAATATTATAAATCTACCTTTGTTTTGCATCATTTGGAATTGTATTTATTATTCATGTTAGCTGCTAACCATTTCAAGGAATTAAACACTTCTTGTGATGTCCAATCTTAACAGAAGCTTTTGGGAAATGATACTTGCACTGATAAGAAGTATTTATCATTGCTCAGCTCAGGTCCCGAATTCCCCTTCAGACTCTGTAACTGCCATGTTCATTTTTTATTTTTTTTTGTAAATTGAGCAAGACCATCTTGAGTACCATTAGCTGAAATCAGATTTGCCTCAAACAGAACATCACCAGGAACTGGGTCTCAACCAGATTGTCTCAACTTCACTCCAATCATATGCTCTGGATGTACTATGTGACATTGGTGATTGCTCAGCTACCCACATTCAGTTTTCTGTACCATGCACATTTGCATCTGTGTATCTGAGTTTTTTTTGTGTGTGTGACATGTTACAGTTTAAACTGTCCCTGGAATACACAAGTTTAACACCCATATTGTCAATGGGGTCTGAAACCGGTGAAAAGTATCTTGGATCTCAAACTGTATTCTCAGCAGGGCTCCTTCTATGTTCGTTTAGCTGACGATGAAATGAAGCAGATAGCAAGTTGCACCCGATTTTGTTAAAGAGTTCAGAACAGTAGTTAAACTGGAAGAAATATGCATTATAACTCTGGCTAAGTATTGAAGCATAATACAATTTTGCTTATGTGTTGCATCTTTTGGAACTATATTTATCATTACCATTTTAAGGAATTTGCACTTCATGTGATGTTCGATCTCAACTTCAGCTTGAGAAAACATGTATTGATAAGCAAAATAACGGTTATCATGGTCCGACTCATGTTGAAGATTGTGCACCCCGGTTGAAAGCAGATTGCCTCAAGCAGGAAATCACTAGGAATTGTGCTTCTGGATGTATTATGTGCCATTGGTAATTGCTCAGCTACCCACATTCAGTTTTGTGTAGCATGCGCGTTGGCATCTGTGTGTGTGTGAGTTCTTTTTCCTGTGATGAATGTACATACTGGCGAATTGTGTGTGTTTGGGGTTACAATTTACACTTTGATGGAATATAGTACTCCAGCCCACATCAGATCACACAAACAATGTTTCTACAGTCTGCGGCAAAAAGTATCTTGATCTCAAACTACATTCCCTGCTCTTCCGCTCGAGGGTTTCAGTTTTTCTACCTGAGATGATCGACTGATTGCACACGGCCAATACATGAGTAACCATGAAGAAAACTAGCATGTGCATGTAAGCAGGATACCAGCCAGCTTTTGGTTTGACCATGAGCAACTTGTTCCATCTATCGCCTTGAGTTTTTTTTTTTGAACTTATCTATCGCCTTGAGTTAATTAACAACAGGATCATCAGCGCGGGAAGTTAACTATTACTCCAGTTTGCACGCTCAGTAATCCATGCATAAATTGTATTGTTTCGAAACAGGGATATACAATAACGTCAACTGAGATATATTACATCCTTGGGAATACATAGTCATACACGTATTATTTTTGTCAGTTACGCTGCTACATTTCATCAGAACGGTGAAGCCCTTTATTGAAAGTACAAACACATGAGGTTATACACACAACAAGTTGGGCTCCATATTTAGTTTAACACATGACGAAGACAATTAAGCTTTGGCATTGCCAAACCCGGACCCAGAGCCGCTTCCACCACCGCTACCACCATTTGCGCCATATCCACCGCCACCGCCGCCACCATTAGAATTTGCATCTGCAGTACCTTGTGCATAGCGGTACTTACTAACTGCATCACTAGAGCTAGATCCACCACCATTACCAGATCCATAATATAAATTTCAAATGACAATTGCTTTTTATAATGTAAATCTTCATGCATGCCCAAGGTCTTGTAACAATACAGCGCATGCCTTAGTTGCGCATTGAACTAGTTTATGGAATGTCACTTATGAATTCTGGTTAGGCAAATTCCTTGATGTTGTAATGAACTCTGGAGCTGGTGATTTAACCAGCAGGTTACTGTAATGGAATAGTATGTGTTCCTTTAAAAAAATTGGAAACTGTTATTTTACTATATGTTTGAAATCTGCAGTGGCATGCATCTATAATCGTGGATGGCCCGCAAGTACAAAGCTACATTGAAATGACCCAGAAATGTGTGCCTTTTAACATGGGGCAGAGCCAGGACATTTTGTTAATTGATTCACTATGGATTTGGGTATGACCTAACTATTGTATGCAGTGGCAGAGCTTGCTAAAAATCCAACCTAAGCTGGCGAAGAAAACAACTTGATTTAAGGCTGGGGACCAATGCCCCCCCCCCCCTGGATATGTGCATAGCTCTACCTTGGTTGTTTGTACATGCTCATACTATCTCGCAAATTGCAACACACAGAAGACAAAAATAAGGAACCAAATACTTATAATTTTTCCTTTGTTGCAGATAAGTCTCATAAATATGACTGGAAAACACAGTACCAAATGATTAGGGGAATTTGTCATCCTTTGAACTATGTACACAACCACCACATTAATCATTTGGACTTAAAACCCGACAATATTGTATTGGATGCTTGTTTGGAGCTTAAAATTACGAACTTTGGGATATCAAGATGCTTTGATAAAGGAATATCAAGATTTACACTAAAACCATTCCTTGAAAACTATACGCTAAGATTATCAAAGTTTTTTCCTTGATATTACTCGGTATGTCATATTGCTTTATGAAAATATATTAAAATTTGCCCTCATATTGTCATACAGGTGAGCATTGCACCGAGATCATCAACAATGGAGAAATAACATTCAAGTCAGACATGTATGGTTTGGGTATCATAATCATAAAAATATTAACAGGGGGTAACAATTATGATTTTGAAAATGTAAGAACAATTTACTTTTTCATTTCAGTCATTGTTTTTTAGCAAACTTAAATTTTGCAGTTCCAGACTATATAGTTCAAGTTCTAACATAATTATCATCATTAAAATTTCAGTCGTCGTTATTGCACACAAAGCAGTTTTACAATAATTGTCCCTAATGATGTATGGTTTAGTGGGTATCCCTGGATCAACAGGTACTCGGTCAAATGTAATGTGAACTACTTGAGGCTTTTACACCGTCGAGAGGCCTACGACAGGGGGACCCGCCCAGTCCCTATCTCTTTCTCTTTGTGGCCGACGGTCTCATTAGCCTAATGAAGGAGATAGAGGATGGTAACCTGACCCCCATCAAAATCGCTAGAAATAGCCAGGCATATCCAACCTTCTCTTTGCCGATGTCAGCTTAATTTTCTTCAAGGCTACGGTAAAGGAAGCTGAGACGGTGAAGAGGATCTTGGCCTCTTTTCCAGAGCTGTACGGGTCAGTTGCTGAGTGAAAGTAAATGTTCCCTCCTCTTTAGCGAAGCTTGCCCACAGGAAACCAGAGAAAACATCAGAAGGACTCTAGGGGTGGTCTCATCATGGTTTGAAAGTAAGTAGTTGGGACTACCTACCCCTGAAGGAAGACACTGAGACACTGGAGATGAATTGCAAATCGGTGACTGAGTACTTGAACTCGGATATAACCAGCCTTGCCCCCATGCTATTGCTATGGAGTGATCCAAGACATCAAGGAGGCCCTATCTGTTTTCTCCTCAGCAAAAGTTGTTTTTGCAACGCTCTGGCCCATGAGCTGGCTGCCGAGGCGAGACAAAACGGAGAAGTGCTGCTAATTGCAAGGGTCCCAGACAGATTAAGACAACTGATGCAGGCCGAGTGTAGCCTTCCTACTTGAGTATCTGTATACTCTTGTATTCTCAAAAAAAAAGTATTCAATAGTGTAGCGCTGCGGTATGCCTCGCAACCACAGTTTAGGATGAAGAGAATGTTCGCTGGATTCAAATCGCAGACACACTGAGATACATTTATCCAGGTGTTAAACTTTATACTGAATCCACAATGTAAATAAACTGTAACACGCACTCTGGTTTATTTTGGTCTTCAGTGTCAATATTTATCACAAACACAGGCACATACGAGCAGAAGTCCGAAGGTGCATGCACACAGAGACAATTAACCATGAGTAGCCTACAAGTGATGTGAGCGGCTGAGCAGATTACCATGCAGAAATGGCACATCACACGTGCTGTACTGAACATGGCCCTCCAACAGTTACAGAGAAAAAAGGAACAATGCAACAGCAATGATGGATTTATGACAGAAGAATTAAAATACCTCCCCAGATGCAATGAACACACACAGAAGAATGAATTGCAACATAACATTACACTAATGAGTTGACAATAGTGCAACCATTCCATTCAATATACTAATCAGCAGTGCTCCAAGGTCCAAGCTCATCTAATAATAAGGTGAAGCTACTAACTGAACAAACACAGAGGATGGTCTGCTACATTTAAAAATCAGCTTCAACAATACAAAGAAACTGGAAAGCGATGTAGAGTGTATGGCTAAACATTTAGCACTAAGAAAATCATTGGATAATCTTTAAGAAAGAACAAGACATCGATAAGAAAATCCCAAGTCAATTCTTCAAGAAAAAGAGGCATGAGGCAAATCAATTAGCAACTATCTAAAACGCTGACCACAGCAACTTCACAATTCAAGCATCAACATGCGAGCGGACTTCACCATTTAAGCATCAACATGGGAGCGGATTCAAATCAAAACGACATTCAGACAAATATAAATTCCATGCAACCATGAAACAGAAAAGAGATGCTTGATGGTAGCTTGTGTACATAAATAACAAACTAGGTGGCTCATAGTTGACCCAACTCATACGCATTGCGCAGGTCACAGAAAAAAAGGGCATGGCTGGCAGTTACATAGTCTGAAGGCGAACAGTCTTGAGCCTGGCCATGATAAACCTTTCTTCTGCTCATCGGTATAACATTTCTTGTGCTTATGTTAAGATCGAACATCACATCAAGCCTTGATTCTTTAAAATGGTTAACGGCTAAACTGAAATGATAAATATAATTTGAAACGATGCAACACAAGGGCAGAACCGTAGCACTATGTTTCGATACCTAACCAGATAAAATGGAATCATGAACAAGAATGAACTGCAACAGAACATTACTTGAAAGTTGACTAATGCAATCATTCAGTGGACCCAATTCACATGCATTGTGCATGTCTTAGGAAAGAAGGGAATATGGCTGGCAGTCTAAAGGGGAACAAAATCTGGACCTGAGTCTGACCATGATAAACCGTTCTTCTGTTCATCGGTACAAATTCCATTTCTCAAGCGTTTGTAAGATCGAACATCACATGAAGCATTGATTCCTTAAAATACATTTCAATAGTGAACCAGAATTATAATGCAATATTTCAATTTAACTAGTGTTCCGAACTCTCGTAAAAATTCAGGTGCAACTTGCTAATCAACAAGGAGGATAATTTGCCTCATTCATCGCCGGCTAAAACAAAACATAGAAACAGGAAAGACATGTACATTTGCAGAAGTTTAGTGTTAAGAAGAATACCAGGTAATCTCTATAAAAGAAAACCTCAATAGAAGAACATGTCAGTTCTTCTGTTCAACAAACGGATACAAGAGGCAGCTAGATTGCAAAGTATTGAGTACTATAAAGATGAACATAATCCATTATCCAGTTCAAGAAAACAGAAAGACGAATCAGAGCAATTGGTAAACATTTACTCCCTCCGTAAAGAAATATAAGAGCGTTTAGCATTGTTTTTAAGGCGTCCCGCCTTGGACGCTTAGGCGACGCTTAGGCGATAAGGCGCCCCCAGCGCCTTACAAATATGCCCGCCTTAGGCGCTTAGGCGTCCTCCTTAGGCGCTTAGGCATCGCCTAGGCGATAAGGCGCCCCCCAGCGCCTTAGGTCGCCTTACCGCCTTAAAAACATAGGCGTTTAGATTACTACTTTAGTGATCTAAATGCTCTTATATTTCTTTACAGAGGGGAAGTACAACGCTGCACATGACTTAGCACTCACGGCAGACACTGCAGCCCAAAAGGATATTCAACGAAATATAAAACATGATGTAACAGTCATAGCTTCATCGTCATAACTATTTATACATGAACAAAGAAGCTAGCAGGCTCATAGCGGATTCAGTTAATACACACTGAAGCTCTTGTAGATACGTAGAGCTAGGATGTCAAGTAGCACCACCGTACTCACCCACCCTCGGTTGAAAGGCGTGGATAGAATACTTGCGAATCGTTCACAACATAACCTTCTAGTGTCGGAAAGAATGTATGCGGAACTAGAGTTTGTTTGAGCCGAAATCGAGTAGGACCGAGGCCTCTGTGATAGAAATTGGCAACCAGCTTGCCATCCACGTCAACCTGAAGTAGCCGGTCATCAAATTTGACTAGCACAAACACATCACCATCTGAAGGCACGACCACCACCCACCAATGTTTGCTAAAGTTTCCAAACTCTGCAGACGGCAATTCAACCCGGTATTTCAAGGCCCAGACCTCGCTTTCAGTAGTTCTCGTCATCCATATATCAATGGATGCCATCACATCATTGTAGATGGACATTCCCAGCATTCCATCCATCTCAAACAGGTCAGCGCCTAAAGGATCAACTGGAGAACGATCTGACGGAATGACTCGGAGGTGGTGTTGAATACAATTATCATGCTTCCTATGCACAAATGCAAGCTACCATGGATCAGTACAGATCCGGAGGGGTATATCAGTTCCTCTTCCTCCACATCAGGGCAGTCTATGTCTAGGTGCCTCGGGGGCTGGCTGGAGCCTAATGTGTAGACATAGCAGCCATCTTGAGCTTCAGGTCCCAGCAATAACCAGTACTCGCCCGTAGGGCCGTGCGGGTACATCCCCAAGAAAATGAAGTCAGAAAGCAGTGGAAGTGGAGCATACTGACGAGTTGCCGGGTTGCAGATGGTGAAGTGGGCGTAGTTCATGGTGAGGATGATGAGGCCGTCGCAGGAGGCCAACGGACGGAAGAAGGCGCGTCGAAGTCGTGCGACGGACCGGAGCTGGTCGGTGGGGGCGACCCCTGCCCGGTGGTCGAAGGGGATCATGTCTAGGGACCCGATTTTGTCGCCGACAAAGTTGTAGCCGTAGAGGAGGGGGAGGCTGGGCTGCCGGCCATGGTGGGCGAGGAGGAAGTCACGGTTGGAGGTGGCGCGGCGCCAGGTGTGGCAGACGGCGCGGCAGCGGAGGAGGGCTATGGGGGCCAGGCGGACGAGGATCTCCCAGATGACGATCTCATCCGGGAGGCCATGGTGGGGAGGAGGCGATGCTGCTGCACTTGCGGCCGCCGCCATGGTCTGCGGCTGAGAGCTCTGGGTCCGTGGTGGAGCGGTGGTCTGTGCTGGTAGTGAGATGGCGGCGGCGGCGGCGGCGGAGGGAGAAGAGTTAGGTCTTTTCTCGCGGATGCATTTGGGCTGAGCTCGGCTTAGCCCATCTCCCATTCTCATTCTCAAACAAGCTCGGCTAGGCCTGGACCAAAGTGTCAGAACCATGCACGCGAGAGATTTGTGATCATTTTCTTAGAGAGAGAGAGAGAGAGAGAGAGAGAGAGAGAGAGAGAGATTTGTGATCAGCATTGAATTTTGAGCAGTTTTCAGTCTTATCATACTCCTACCAAGTTTCATTGTAGTTGGAGAGTCAAAAGAAAAAAGTTTCATTGCAGTTAAATTTGTTTCCAAATGTTTTTTCAATTTTATACAACAAGTGCCCGTCTGATCCGGAAAATTTTGGAATTGATATTTGTTTTTTTAGTACTTTGTCTCAAAAAAAGTTTCATTGTAGTTGGAGAGTAAAAAAAATGTGTTACTGCATTTCTATTTGTTTTCAAATATTTTTTCTCATATTTAAAACAACCACTCGTCTGATCCAGAAAACTTTGGAATTGATATTTGTTTTTTTTTGTTACTACCTCGAATTAAATCTTCTATTGTGCTAGATTTATAATCAGCATCTATGAGATTTCAGATTAAGAAAATACTAATAGGTTCACATTTGGGGTTGAGGCACCCACGGGGTTGCAAGATAAGGGCAGAGAAAACTGATCCTGCGCTTTAATCTTTTCTCTCTTTTTTGGGGGAAGGGGGATCCAAGTGGCAAGTGAGCAGAAGGGAACACGGACCAAACGAGTGTACTTAGCTATATTATCAAGAAATGTCCAAGTTTCTCTCTTCCTTCTGCCATTTTATGTTCCTTCCAATCACAATACATGAAGGAGTATTCTCAAGGCACTATGAAAATTCAAGTGCAAGTCCTTGTTTTTTTTTCCAACAAAGGGCAATATAATAATATCAAGATGATACCAATAATACCTAGCCTTTGCAACGATACATTATAAAGACTTAGACGATCCATTAAGATTGCATACAAGCATTAAAAAAGGCGACGCAGCCAACAACAACAATGAACAAGCAGCAGCATCATCATTCACCATTCTCAGCATGTGAACTACAAGAAAGGTTCTCCGAAAGCAAAATCTACTTTATTTTCTAAGAAATCTTTTTGTACGAAATATTTCCTAAGGAAGATTGACAGTGCGAGAGCTATGTCTCGCTTATAGCGAGACCATAGCTTCTCTCGCCGAAGGAAATCTTCATCCCGCATAGACTTGGGCCAGCCCGTTTGCCCTCTTTTTTCGATCGATGGCACACGACGGTAGCTCGCGAGCGACTTTTTTTTAAATCCGTTTTTTTTCTCTTTCAGTTTTTTCTTTCTTCTCTATTTTCCATTGGGTTTTCTGCCTTTCCTTTCTGTTTTCTTCAATTTATTCATGGTTTTTGCTGGGTTTTTCGTTTTCCTTGCGGTTTTCTTTGTTTCTTTCTCAGTTTTTGTTGGTTTTCTTTGTTTCTTTCTCAGTTTTCACTGCTTTTTTTGTTGTTCTTTGTTTTTAATTGTTTCTTGCTGTTTTCATTAGTATTTTTATTTTTTGCTTTTAATCAGTTTTCTTTGTTTTTCCCTGTTTCTTTTTTGGGTTCTCTCGGTTTCATTCTTTTGCATTGGTTTCTTTGGTTTTCATTCTTTTGCTTTTTAATTGGTATTTTTTGTTTTCTTTGTTTTTATGTCGATTTTCACCGCTCTCTCCTATTTTGTTCAACTCGTGTTAACTCTTTCAAAACACATTCAACACTTTTCTTATGCATGAGAAAAAAACATTCATGTAGACGCTTAACATTTTGCAAATGCATGAGTAACATTTTTTGAAAACTTATTTGTTTATGTCTACTTTTATTCCTTACTGATTGTAATTATTTTGCTATTTATGTAATACATTTTCCTAATATTCAACATCTTTCAAATACTAGTTTAATATTTTTTGAATACATAGCCAACATATTATCTATGGACATACAATATTTTTAAATGCTTTATTAACTTTTCATGTACAAGATTAACATTTTCTTACTACATGGTCCAAAATATTCTGTACACACATTTATTTATTTTTCAAATGCTTGATTACATTTTTCAAATACAAGACTTATATTTTTTAATACATGGTCAACATTTTTCTATACACATTTGTCATTTTTGAATGCTCAATTAATATTTTTCAAATACTTGTTTAAAAGAAAGCTTGATTAACATTTTTAAAATACATGATCAACATTTTTAAAATACATGATAAATGTTTTCTCTATACGCATTTAACATTTTTCAAAGGTTTGGTCAACATTATTTTTATGTTTGATGTAAAGTGTTTTTGTAATATGCACCTTCCACGCTAAAATAAGGTGTACTAAAGTTGAGACACTTACTTTTGGATAGAGGGAGTATTTATTTAGAATATTTGGAAGTATAAAAAAAGAAAGGAAAAAACAAAAAAAAAAACGAAGTTGTGGGTTCCGCACGCCTGGACAAGCCAATTCACTCTCGCCTTCAGCTAGGCTTCCCGATTGACAGAAAGAAAAACAAAAGGAAAAGACATAGAGGTTTTGCTATTGTGCCGAAAGCAAATAAGAATGGAGGCCTTGGGAAGCTGGGCCTGCAACTGAATGACTACGGCCCAACATAAGGAACATTTTCGGATTACTTACAGCTGGGCGTTACGAACAATGAAAATAATCCATCGAGGAAATGAGGATTAAAAAATTATTAGAGAAAAAGAAAAATCTATATGTTGAGAGTGGAATGTGCCGCCTTAGACCACTCGGCCATCCCAACAATTTTTAGCAATAAGATATTCTATTTAATAAATAATTTAGCGTAAGACGCTTCATCTATTTTGTGAAGCAGAGGGAATAGTAAGTTGTACCTGGAAGAAAAACTCTCCACAATGCATGAGTAGTAGTAGTATATAAATAAACTGGGAGGGGCTGCAAGCACATGCGTTTTATCAGCTACTCCTAGGATCTTTGTCAACAGACACAAGCGTGTGCATCACACAATTGGCGAACGCCCCACTACTAGAAATTAAAAAAACTGAAGCAAGGCTGTTGATTAGTGTCGGAGCCTTATCATTGGAAGCTTCACCACACGTCCACACGTAGTGACGAACCAACCGACACGGTCAGTACATGTCTTGACATATTCAACTGGAGGCAGGGCTGTGTCCGTCCAACATCAGGTGCTTTCCACCCCCAACAATTTCCATCAGGTTTCAGCTTCATGCTACTCGATTCTCTCTCAACTCTTGATGTTAAAGCATATACGTACCTATTATACCTCCTTCACCAGTCGTCTGTTCAACAAAAGAGCCAGCCCTCAATGCTGAGCTTGATCCACCCCTCATCATTTTCCATCTGGGAAACTCTCTGATGTATCCTCTGCTTACCTTCCTTTTTCTTATTATTATGGTCACACACACACGGTAATCAGGATGTGCAGAGACGAAATAATTCTGGACAAAGGCACCAATGGTACCATTACCTTTACTGCAAGTAAATAACGCCATTCCTCAGTGTACCCACAAGATCAACAAGGCTTTGCTCATGATCACTTCCATACAGGACGCCGACAGAACTAACAAAACAGTCACGGCCTGAATTTCTGAGCATCAGCATGCTTGCTCATAGAAAGTACAAGGAATCGGTAGCCTCATGCTCTGCGCCAAAGGGAGGTTAAATAACAAGACCAACAAGGCAACAACTGCACGGATCATCAGTTCCTTACAAACCTAGGAATCGGGCAACCAGTTAGGCACTTGGCCTGCGCACACATCTCCACGAACAAAATGTCGACAACCACAACAATAGATGAGCTCACTGACACACACAGACTCAACTCATCTTCTTTCTTTCTTGCAAACTACCTGCACTGTGCTGCAACAGGAAACACGTGAGTATACTGTTTTTTTCCTCGACATACCTGACAATGAACTATTTTCCTTGACATAACTAACAGTGAACTATCCTTACAAAAAACTAGCAAGGGAAAGTTGTAGCTGCGCACTGCACCCTGTTATCCAGCCCGTTCAATATCACCAAGATTCGTGCTACTGAAACTGCCTTTTGGGCCCATGCGGGGTAATTAGCAGCAAGCAATAGATGTCCTCCACAGCTCAATACATAGTACTTTGAACTCGGAGCATACCTGGCAGTGAACTATATTTTCCTTGTGATGGATGGCAGCCGATTGCTTGCACAGCCTAATAAGAATACATCTTTTCGGTAAGTTATCTTGTGTGGGGATGGAGATCAGGTGCCATAGTTTCTTGAATACAGTGAGCACCAAGTAATCCCTCATGGTCAAATTAATAAGCAGAAACTGCAGTTAAAAAAACACCAGTGAGAATGAAATGGATTCATGAAGAATGAAATGTGGCAGAACATTTCTGAAAATGTGACTATAATGTAATCACTTAATATAACAAAGGTAGTGCTCCAAGCTCTTCTGAAATTGGGTGCAACTTGCTAGTCAACAAGTGGATAATCAGCCTCATTTCAGCGACGATTACAGCCAATAGACATCGTTAATTCTTCAGTTTGATAAAAAGAGACAAGTGGCAGCTAGATTGCTAACTATTGAGTACTGAGAAGAGCATGCCCTTGGGCTAAACACAAGATGGAATTCAAAGTTTGCAAGTCTAACAAGGAATGTTGCTTCACGAAACAGTGAAGACCACAACCTCATCCTGGCATACATATATTCCATCTAAGGAAGTCCCACAACTGGTCTCGGAAATGACATGCCGAACTGTTCAGCTAAACTAATGCTGCTGTTGATAAGTGCCACTGCATCAGCATGCAAAGCAACAGCACCGTCACCGGCCCAACCGCCATTACTTGAACATGTGGAAAAGGCCCCGTCAGAATTTATCATAAGATAAGAGACTAACTGTCAAGATTCTCTTCACCGGCAGCAGCTGGCAATTTCTTTCATGACAAGCTGGCTAACCTTCATGATTCAGAAATAGACAAACACAAGTATGAATCCGGATGTAGAACTTGCATGCTGAATCAACTGCGTAAACTGTAACCACACACTTAATTTTTTTTTACTCCGATGGGTACATTTACTGAAGGAAATATGCCCTAGAGGCAATAATAAGGTTATTATTTATTTCCTCATATCATGATAAATGTTTATTATTCATGCTAGAATTGTATTAACCGGAAACATGATACATGTGTGAATACATAGACAAACATATAGTCACTAGTATGCCTCTACTTGACTAGCTCATTAATCAAAGATGGTTATGTTTCCTAACCATAGACATGTGTTGTCATTTGATTAATGGATCACATCATTAGGAGAATGATGTGATTGACATGACCCATTCCGTTAGCCTAGCACTTGATCGTTTAGTATATTGCTATTGCTTTCTTCATGACTTATACATGTTCCTGTAACTATGAGATTATGCAACTCCGTTTACGGAGGAACACTTTGGTGCTACCAAACGTCACAACGAATCGGGTGATTATAAAGGAGTACTACAGCTGTCTCCAAAGGTAAATGTTGGGTTGGCGTATTTCGAGATTAGGTTTTGTCACTCCGATTGTCGGAGAGGTATCTCTGGGCCCTCTCGGTAATGCACATCACTATAAGCCTTGCAAGCAATGTAGCTAATGAGTTAGTTACGGAATGACGCATTACGTAACGAGTAAAGAGACTTGCCGGCAACGATATTGAACTAGGTATTGGATACCGACGATCAAATCTCGGGCAAGTAACATACCGATGACAAAGGGAACAACGTATGTGTTATGCGGTTTGACCGATAAAGATCTTCCTAGAATATGTAGGAGCCAATATGGGCATCCAGGTTCCGCTATTGGTTATTGACCGAGAATAGTTCTAAGTCATGTCTACATAGTTCTCGAACCCGTAGGGTCCGCACGCTTAACGTTACCATGATAGTTTTATTATGACTTTATAAGTTTTGATGTACCGAAGTTTGTTCGGAGTCCCGGATGTGATCACGGACATGACGAGGAGTCTCGAAATGGTCGAGACATAAAGATTGATATATTGGACGACTATATTCGGACACCAGAAGTGTTCCGGGGGATTTCGGAGAAAACCGGAGTGCCGGAGGGTTACCGGACCCCCCCCCCCCGGGAGAAGTAATGGGCCTTATGGGATTTAGTGGAGAGAGGGGCAGCCAGGATCGGCTGCACGCCCCCTCCCCCTCTTGTCCGAATTGGACTAGGAGAGGGGGGGCGGCGCCCCCTCTTTCCCTCTCCCTCTCCCCCTTCCTTTCCCCCTCCTAGTAGGAGTAGGAAAGAGGGAGGAAAGAGGGAGTCCTACTCCTACTAGGAGGAGGAGGACTCCTCCTTGGCGCGCCCCCTAGGGCCGGCCGGCCTCCCCCCTTGCTCCTTTATATACGGGGGCAGGAGGCACCCTAGAACACACAAGTTGATCTTCAAGATCGTTCCTTAGCCGTGTGCGGTGCCCCCCTCCACCATATTCCACCTCGGTCATATCGTCGCCGAGTTTAGGCGAAGCCCTGCGCCGGTAGAACATCATCGTCGTCACCACACCGTCGTGCTGACGGCACTCATCCCCGACACTTTGCTGGATCGGAGTCCGGGGGTCGTCATCGAGCTGAACGTGTGCTGAACTCGGAGGTGCCGTACGTTCGGTAGTTGGATCAGTCGGATCGTGAAGACGTACGACTACATCAACCGCATTGTCATAACGCTTCGCTTACGGTCTACGAGGGTACGTGGACAATACTCTCCCCTCTCGTTGCTATGCCATCACCATGATCTTGCGTGTGCGTAGGAATTTTTTTGAAATTACTACGTTCCCCAACAGTGGCATTCGAGCCAGGTTTTATGCGTAGATGTCATATGCACGAGTAGAACACAAGTGAGTTGTGGGCGATACAAGTCATCGCTTACCAAAGATGTCATACTTTGGCTCAGCGGTATTGTGAGATGAAGCGGCCCGGACCGACATTACGCGTACGCTTACGCGAGACTGGTTTCACCGTTACGAGCACTCGTGCTAAAAGGTGACTGGCGGGTGTCTGTCTCTCTCACTTTAGCTGAATCGAGTGTGGCTACGCCCGGTCCTTGCGAAGGTTAAAACAGCACTAACTTGACGAACTATCGTTGTGGTTTTGATGCGTAGGTAAGAACGGTTCTTGCTAAGCCCGTAGCAGCCACGTAAAATTTGCAACAACAAAATAGAGGACGTCTAACTTGTTTTTGCAGGGCATGTTGTGATGTGATATGGTCAAGACGTGATGCTATATTTTATTGTATGAGATGATCATGTTTTGTAACCGGTTATCGGCAATCGGCAGGAGCCATATTGTTGTCGCTTTATTGTATGAAATGCAAACACCTGTAATTGCTTTACTTTATCACTAAGCGGTAGCGATAGTCGAGAAGCAATAGATGGCGAACGACAACGATGCTACGATGGAGATCAAGGTGTCGCTACCGGTGACGATGGTGATCGCGACGGTGCTTTGAAGATGGAGATCACAAGCACAAGATGATGATGGCCATATCATATCACTTATATTGATTGCATGTGATGTTTATCCTTTATGCATCTTATCTTGCTTTGATTGACGGTAGCATTTTAAGATGATCTCTCACTAAAATTATCAAGAAGTGTTCTCCCTGAGTATGCACCGTTGCGAAAGTTCTTCGTGGTGAGACATCACGTGATGATCGGGTGCGATAGGCTCTACGTTCAAATACAACGGGTGCAAAACTGTTGCACACGCGGAATACTCAGGTTAAACTTGACGAGCCTAGCATATAACAGATATGGCCTCGGAACACGGAGACCGAAAGGTCGAACGTGAGTCATATAGTAGATATGATCAACATAGTGATGTTCACCATTGAAACTACTCCATCTCACATGATGATCGGACATGGTTTAGTTGATTTGGATCACGTGATCACTTAGATGACTAGAGAGATGTCTGTCTAAGTGGGAGTTCTTAAGTAATATGATTAATTGAACTTAAATTTACCATGAACTTAGTCCTGGTAGTATTTTGCAAATTATGTTGTAGGTCAATAGCTTGCGTTGTTGCTTTCATATGTTTATTTTGATATGTTCCTAGAGAAAATTGTGTTAAAAGATGTTAGTAGCAATGATGCGGATTGGATCCGTGATCTGAGGTTTATCCTCATTGCTGCACAGAAGAATTATGTCCTTAATGCACCGCTAGGTGGCAGACCTATTGCAGGAGCAGATGCAGACGTTATGAACGTTTGGCTAGCTCAATATGATGACTACTTGATAGTTTAGTGCACCATGTTTAACGGCTTAGAATCGGGACTTCAAAGACATTTTAAACATCATGGACCATATGAGATGTTCCAGGAGTTGAAGTTAATACCCGAGTTGAGAGATATGAAGTCTCCAACAAGTTCTATGGCTAAAAGATGGAGGAGAATAGTGTTGGGGAACGTTGCAGAAAATTAAAATTTTTCCTACGGTTTCACCAAGATCCATCTATGAGTTCATCTAAGCAACGAGTCATGGGAGAGAGTTTGCATCTACATACCACTTGTAGATCGCGTGCGGAAGCTTGCAAGGTGATGATGGAGTCGTACTCGACGTGATTCAGATCACCGATGTCCAAGTCTGAACGGACAGCACCTCGCGCTCAACACACGTGACGGGACGGAGACGTCTCCTCCTTCTTGATCCAGCAAGGGGAAGGAGAGGTTGAGGAAGCTCGCCCAACAGCAGACGACGGCGTGGTGGTGTTGGTGCAGAAGATCTCGGCAGGCTTCGCCAAGCGCTTACGGAGGAGGAGAGGTGTTGGGGAGGGAGGGCTGCGCCTTGGAGATGGGTACAGCAGCCCTCCCCCACCCCTCTATTTATAGGGAAGGGGCAAGGGGGGCCGACCCCTCTAGATGGGATCTAGAGGGGGCGGCGGCCAGAGAGGGGAGGCTTGCCCCCAAGCAAGGCGCCCCTCGTGGTTTCCCAACCCTAGGCGCATGGGCCCAAGGTGGGGCGCCCAGCCCTTCAGGCTGGCTCCCTTCCCTTTATGCCCATGTGGCCCTCCGGGAGGTGGCCTCGGTGGACCACCGGAACCCCTCCGGTGGTCCCGGTACATTACCGATAGACCCCCGGAACTTTCCGGTGTCCGTATGAACACTTCCCATATATAAAACTTCACCTCCGGACCATTCCAGAACTCCTCGTGACGTCCCGGATCTCATCCGGGACTCCGAACAACATTCGGTAGTTACATATTAGTCTTCCTAATAACCCTAGCATCACCGAACCTTAAGTGTGTAGACCCTACGGGTTCGGGAGACATGCAGACATGACCGAGACGACTCTCGGGCAATAACCAACAACGGGATCTGGATACCCATGTTGGCTCCCACATGCTCCTCGATGATTTCATCGATTGAACCACGATGTCAAGGATTCGATCAAAACCTCAGATACGATTCCCTTTGTCAATCGATGCGTTATTTGCCCGAGACTCGATCGTCGGTATCCCAATACCTTGTTCAGTCTCGTTACGGCAAGTCACTTTACTCGCATCAGTAATGCATGATCCCGTACAACACCTTGGTCACCTTGAGCTCATTATGATGATGCATTACCGAGTGGGCCCAGAGATACCTCTCCGTCATACGGAGTGACAAATCCCGATCTCGATCCGTGTCAACCCAACAGACACTTTCGGAGATACCGTAATGCACCTTTATAGTCACCCGATTACGTTGTGACGCTTGATGCACCCAAGGCACTCCTACGGTATCCGGAGTTACACGATCTCATGGTCGAAGGAAGAGATACTTGACATTTGCAAAGCTCTAGCAAACGAACTACACGATCTTTGTGCTATGCTTATGATTGTCTTGTCCATCACATCATTCTCCTAATGATGTGATCCCGTTATCAACGACATCCAATGTCCATAGTCAGGAAACCATGACTATCTGTTGATCACAATGAGCTAGTCAACTAGAGGCTCACTAGGGACATATTGTGGTCTATGTATTCACACGTGTATTACGATTTCCGGATAATACAGTTATAGCATGAATAAAAGACAATTATCATGAACAATGAAATATAATAATACTTTTATTATTTCCTCTAGGGCATATTTCCAACAGTCTCCCACTTGCACTAGAGTCACCAATCTAGTTACATTGTGATGAATCGAACACCCATAGAGTTCTGGTGTTGATCATGTTTTGCCCGCGAGAGAGGTTTAGTCAACGGATCTGCGACATTCAGATCTGTATGTACTTTGCAAATTTCTATGTCTCCATCTTGAACATTTTCACGGATGGAGTTGAAACGACGCTTGATGTGCCTGGTCTTCTTGTGAAACCTGGGCTTCTTGGCAAGGGCAATAGCTCCAGTGTTGTCACAGAAGAGTTTGATTGGCCCCGATGCATTGGGTATGACTCCTAGGTCGGTGATGAACTCCTTCACCCATATCGCTTCATGCGCTGCCTCCGAGGCTGCCATGTACTCCGCTTCACACGTAGATCCCGCCACGACGCTTCGCTTGCAGCTGCACCGCCATCGCTCCACCATTCAACATATACACGTATCCGGTTTGTGACTTAGAGTCATCCAGATCCGAGTCAAAGCTAGCGCCGACGTAACCCTCACGACGAGCTCTTCGTCTCCTCCATAAACGCGAAACATGTCCTTTGTCCTTTCGGTACTTCAGATATTCTTGACCGCTGTCGGTGTTCCTTGCGGGATTACTTTGGTATCTTGCTACCAAACTTACGGCAAGGTTTACATCGGGTCTGGTACACAGCATGGCATACATAATAGATCCTATGGCTGAGGTATAGGGGATGACACTCATCTCTTCTTTATCTTTTGCCATGGTCGGTGACTGAGCTGAGCTCAATCTCACACCTTGTAACATGGGCAAGAACCCTTTCTTGGACTGATCCATTTTGAACCTCTTCAAAATTTTATCAAGGTATGTGCTTTGTGAAAGACCTATGAGGCGTCTCGATCTATCTCTATAGATCTTGATGCCTAATATATAAGCAGCTTCTCCAAGGTCCTTCATTGAAAAACACTAATATATAGGCCTTAATGCTGTCCAGAAGTTTTACATCATTTCCCATCAAGAGTATGTCATCTACATATAATATGAGAAATGCTACAGAGGTCCCACTCACTCTCTTATAAACGCAGGCTTCTCCATAAGTCTGCATAAACCCAAACGCTTTGATCATCTCATCAAAGCGAATGTTCCAACTCCGAGATGCTTGCACCAGCCCATAAATGGATCGCTGGAGCTTGCATACTTTGTTAGCGTTCTTAGGATCGACAAAACCTTCCGGCTGCATCATATACAGCTCTTCCTTAAGATGTCCGTTAAGGAATGCCGTTTTGACGTCCATCTGCCATATCTCATAATCATAGTATGCGGCAACTGCTAACATGATTCAGACGGACTTCAGCTTCGCTACGGGAGAGAATGTTTCGTCGTAGTCAATCCCTTGAACTTGTTGATAACCCTTAGCGACAAGCCGAGCTTTATAGATGGTAACATTACCATCCGTGTCCGTCTTCTTCTTGAAAATCCATTTGTTTTCTATCGCTCGCCGTTCATCGGGCAAGTCCGTCAAAGTCCATACTTTGTTTTCATAAATGGATTCTATCTCGGATTTCATGGCTTCAAGCCATTTGTTGGAATCTGGGCCCGCCATCGCTTCTTCATAGTTCGAAGGTTCACCGTTGTCTAACGACATGATTTCCAGGACAGGGTTGCCGTACCACTCTGGTGCGGAACGTGTCCTTGTGGACCTACGAAGTTCAGTAGCAACTTGATCCGAAGTACTTTGATCATCATCATTGTTTTCCTCTTCAGTTGGTGTGGGCATCACAGGAACATTTTCCTGCGCTGCACCACTTTCCTGTTCGAGAGGTAGTACTTCATCGAGTTCTACTTTCCTCCCACTTACTTCTTTCGAGAGAAGCTCTTTTTCCAGAAAGCATCCGTTCTTGGCAACAAAGATCTTGCCCTCGGATCTTAAGTAGAAGGTATACCCGACAGTTTCCTTAGGGTATCCTATGAAGACGCATTTTTCCGACTTGGGTTCGAGCTTTTCAGGTTGAAGTTTCTTGACATAAGCATCGCATCCCCAAACTTTTAGAAACGACAGCTTAGGTTTCTTCCCAAACCATAATTCATACGGTGTCGTCTCAACGGATTTAGACGGTGCCCTATTTAAAGTGAATGTAGCTGTCTCTAGGGCATATCCCCAAAGTGATAGCGGTAAATCGGTAAGAGACATCATAGATCGCACCATATCTAATAGAGTGCGATTACGACGTTCGGACACACCGTTACGCTGAGGTGTTCCATGCGGCGTGAGTTGTGAAACGATTCCACATTTCCTTAAGTGTGTACCAAATTCGTGACTTAAGTATTCTCCTCCACGATCTGATCGTAGGAACTTTATCTTTCGGTCACGTTGATTCTCCACCTCATTCTGAAATTCCTTGAACTTTTCAAAGGTTTCAGACTTGTGTTTCATTAAGTAAACATACCCATATCTACTTAAGTCATTAGTGAGAGTGAGAACATAACGATATCCTCCGCGAGCCTCAACACTCATTGGACCGCACACATCGGTATGTATGATTTCCAACAAGTTGGTTGCTCGCTCCATTGTTCCGGAGAACGGAGTCTTGGTCATTTTGCCCATGAGGCATGGTTCGCATGTGTCAAATGATTCATAATCAAGAGACTCTAAAAGTCCATCAGCATGGAGCTTCTTCATGCGCTTGACACCAATGTGACCAAAGGCGGCAAAGTGCCACAAGTATGTGGGACTATCGTTATCAACTTTACATCTTTTGGCATCCGCACTATGAACATGTGTAATATTACGCTCTAGATTCATTAAGAATAAACCATTGACCATCGGAGCATGACCATAAAACATATCTCTCATATAAATCGAACAACCATTATTCTCAGACTTAAATGAGTAGCCATCTCGTATTAAACGAGATCCAGATACAATGTTCATGCTCAAACTTGGCACTAAATAACAATTATTAAGGTTCAAAACTAATCCCGTAGGTAAATGTAGAGGCAGCGTGCCGACGGCGATCACATCGACTCGGAACCATTCCCGACGCAAGATCGTCACCTCGCCCTTCGCCGATCTCCGCTTATTCCGCAGCTCCTGCTGTGAGTTACAAATATGAGCAACGACACCGTATCAAATACCGGGAGTTACTACGAGTAATGGTAAGGTACACATCAATTACTTGTATATCAAATATACCTTTGGTGTTGCGGCCTTCTTATCCGCTAAGTATTTGGGGCAGTTCCGCTCAAAGGACCCTTCCCTTGCAATAAAAGCACTCGGTCTCGTGCTTGGGTCCATTCTTTGACTTCTTCCCGAATCGGCTTACGGGCGCGCGCAACATCCTTGCCGTCCTTCTTGAAGTTCTTCTTGCCCTTGCCCTTCTTGAACTTAGTGGTCTTATTGACCATCAACACTTGATGTTCTTTCTTGATTTCAGCCTCTGCTGACTTGAAGATCGAGAACACTTCAGAATGGTCTTCACCATCCCCTGCATGTTGTAGTTCATCACAAAGCTCTTGTAGCTTGGTGGGAGCGATGGAGGATTCTGTCAATGACCGCCTCATCTGGGAGGTTAATGTTCATTTGGGTCATACGGTTGTGCAACCTGGACATCTTGAGGATGTGCTCACCGAGTAACAGTTTTCCTCCATCTTACAACTGTAGAACTTGTCGGAGACATCATATCTCTTGACCCGGGCATTAGCTTGGAAAACTAGTTTCAGCTCTTCGAACATCTCATATGCTCTGTGATGCTCAAAACGCTTTTGGAGCCCCGGTTCTAAGCTGTAAAGCATGCCGACCGAACGAGGGAGTAATCGTCACCACGAGTTTGCCAAGCATTCATAATGTCTTGGTTCTTCGACGGAGCGTCACCTAGCGGTCCTTCTAGGACATATTGCTTCTGGCAGCTATGAGGATGATCTCGTGTTCGGACCCAATCCGTATAGTTGTTGCCATCATCTTTCAGCTTGGTTTTCTAGGAACGCGTTGAAGTTCATGTTGACATTAGCGTTGGCCATTTGATCTACAAGACATATTTGCAAAGGTTTTAGACTAAGTTCATGATAATAAAGTTCTAATCAAATTATGAACTCCCACTTAGATTAGACATCCCTCTAGTCATCTAAGTGTTACACGATCCGAGTCGACTAGCCCGTGTCCGATCATCACGTGAGACGAACTAGTCATCGTCGGTGAACATCTCCATGTTGATCGTATCTTCCATATGACTCATGTTCGACCTTTCGGTCTCCGTGTTTCGAGGCCATGTCTGTACATGCTAGGCTCGTCAAGTTAACCCTAAGTGTTTTCGCTGTGTAAAACTGTCTTACACCCGTTGTATGTGAACGTAAGAATCCATCACACCCGATCATCGCGTGGTGCTTAGAAGTTTACTTAACTGTAGCAACGGTGCACAGTTAGGGGAGAACACTTCTTGAAATTTTGTAAGGGATCATCTTATTTACTACCGTCGTCCTAAGTAAACAAGATGCATAAACATAATAAACATCACATGCAATTATATATAGTTGTGACATGATATGGCCAATATCATATAGCTCCATTGATCTCCATCTTCGGGGCTCCATGATCATCTTGTCATCGGCTTGACACCATGATCTCCATCATCATGATCTCCATCATCATGATCTCCATCATCGTGTCTTCATGAAGTTGTCACGCCAACGACTACTTCTACTTCTATGGCTAACGCGTTTAGCAATAAAGTAAAGTAGTTTACGTGGCGTTCTTCAATGACATGCAGGTCATACAAAAAATAAAGACAACTCCTATGGCTCCTGCCGGTTGTCATACTCATCGACATGCAAGTCGTGAATCCTATTACAAGAACATGATCTCATACATCACAATTCATCATTCATCACAACTTCTGGCCATATCACATCACATGATCAATCGCTGCAAAAACAAGTTAGACGTCCTCTAATTGTTGTTGCATCTTTTACGTGGCTGCAATTGGGTTCTAGCAAGAACGTTTTCTTACCTATGAATAACCACAACGTGATTTTGTCAACTTCTATTTACCCTTCATAAGGGCCCTTTTCATCGAATCCGCTCCAACTAAAGTGGGAGAGACAGACACCCGCCAGCCACCTTATGCAACTAGTGCATGTCAATCGGTGGAACCGGTCTCACGTAAGCGTACGTGTAAGGTTGGTCCGGGCCGATTCATCCCACAATACCGCTGAAGCAAGAAAAGACTAGTAGAGGCAAGCAAGTTGACAAGATCCACGCCCACAACAAAATTGTGTTCTACTCGTGCATTAGAGAACTATGCATAGACCTAGCTCATGATGCCACTGTTGGGGAACGGTGCAGAAAATTAAAAAATTTCCTACGGTTTCACCAAGATCCATCTATGAGTTCATCTAAGCAACGAGTCATGGGAGAGAGTTTGCATCTACATACCACTTGTAGATCGCGTGCGGAAGCTTGCAAGGTGATGATGGAGTCGTACTCGACGTGATTCAGATCACCGATGTCCAAGTGCTGAACGGACAGCACCTCCGCGTTCAACACACGTAAGGGACGGGAGACATCTCCTCCTTCTTGATCCAGCAAGGGGGAAGGAGAGGTTGAGGAAGCTTGCTCCAACGGCAGCACGACGGCGTGGTGGTGTTGGTGCAACAGTACTCCGACAGGGCTTCGCCAAGCGCTTAAGGAGGAGGAGAGGTGTTGGGGAGGGGAGGGGCTGCGCCTTGGAGATGGGTACAACAGCCCTCCCCCACCCCTCTATTTATAGGGGAAGGGGCAAGGGGGGCCGACCCCTCTAGATGGGATCTAGAGGCGGCGGCAGGAGGGAGGCTTGCCCCCAAGCAAGGGGGCGCCCCTCGTGGTTTCCCCAACCCTAGGCGCATGGGCCCAAGGTGGGGGCGCCCAGCCCTTCAGGCTGGCTCCCTTCCCTTATGCCCATGTGGCCCTCCGGGAGGGGTGGCCCCTCCGGTGGACCTCGAACCCTCCGGTGGTCCCAGACATTACCGATAGACCCCGAAACTTTCCGTGTCCGTATGAACACTTCCCATATATAAAACTTCACCTTCGGACCATTCCAGAACTCCTCGTGACGTCCGAGATCTCATCCGAGACTCCGAACAACATTCGGTAGTCACATCCTAGTCTTCCTAATAACCCTAGCGTCACCGAACCTTAAGTGTGTAGACCCTACGGGTTCGGGAGACATGCAGACATGACCGAGACGACTCTCGGGCAATAACCAACAGGGGGTTCTGGATACCCATGTTGGCTCCCACATGCTCCTCGATGATTTCATCGGTTGAACCACGATGTCGAGGATTCGATCAAAACCCAGTATACGATTCCTTTGTCAATCGGTGCGTTACTTGCCCGAGACTCGATCGTCGGTATCCCAATACCTTGTTCAGTCTCGTTACCGCAAGTCACTTTACTCGCATCAGTAATGCATGATCCCGTGGCCAACACCTTGGTCACCTTGAGCTCATTATGATGATGCATTACCGAGTGGGCCAGAGATACCTCTCCGTCATACGGAGTGACAAATCCAGCCTCGATCCGTGTCAACCCAGCAGACACTTTCGGAGATACCGTAATGCACCTTTATAGTCACCCGATTCGTTGTGACGTTTGATGCACCCAAGGCACTCCTATGGTATCCGGGAGTTACACGATCTCATGGTCGAAGGAAGAGATACTTGACATTTGCAAAGCTCTAGCAAACGAACTACACGATCTTTGTGCTATGCTTATGATTGGGTCTTGTCCATCACATCATTCTCCTAATGATGTGATGCCGTTATCAACGACATCCAATGTCCATAGTCAGGAAACCATGACTATCTGTTGATCACAACGAGCTAGTCAACTAGAGGCTCACTAGGGACATATTGTGGTCTATGTATTCACACGTGTATTACGATTTCCGGATAATACAGTTATAGCATGAATAAAAGACAATTATCATGAACAATGAAATATAATAATACTTTTATTATTGCCTCTAGGGCATATTTCCAACAAATAGCTCAACTAGTGAGCATGTGCTCAGATTGTCTGGGTACTACAATCGCTTGAATCAAGTGGGAGTTAATCTTCGAGATAAGATAGTGATTGACAGAGTTCTCTAGTCACCATCACCAAGTTAGTAGAACTTTGTGATGAACTATAGTATGCAAGGGATGACGAAAACGATTCTCGAGTTCTTCGTGATGTTGAAATCGACGAAGGTAGAAATCAAGAAAAGAGCATCAAGTGTTGATGGTTGACAAGATCACTAGTTTCAAGAAAAGGGCAAAGGGAAAGAAAGGGGAACTTCAAGTAGAATGACAAGCAAGTTGTCACTCCCACGAAGAAACCCAAAGCTGAACGAAAGCCTGAAACTGAGTACTTACACTGCAAAGGAAATGGTCACTGGAAACGGAAATACCCTGAATATTTGGTGGATAAGAAGGATGGCAAACTGAACAAGGGTATATTTGATATACAGGTGTTTGATGTGTGCCTTACTAGTGTTTATAGTAGCCCCTGAGTATTTGATACTTGTTAGGTTGCTAATATTAGTAACTCAAACAGGAGTTCTGAGAATAAACAGAGACTAGTTGAGGGAAGTGACGATGAGTGTTGGAAGTAGTTCCAAGATTGATATGATCATCATCACACACTCCCTATACTTTCGGGATTAGTGTTAAACCTAAATAAATGTTATTTGGCGTTTGCGTTGAGCATGAATATGATTTGATCATGTTTATTGCAATATGGTTATTCATTTAAAGTCAGAGAATAATTTTTGTTCTGTTTACATGAATAAAACCTTCAATGGTCATACGCCCAATGAAAATAGTTTGTTGGATCTCGATCATAGTGATACACATATTCATAATATTGATGCCAAAAGATGCAAAGATAATAATGACAGTGCAACTTATTTATGGCACTGTCATTTAGGTCATATTGGTGTAAAGCGCATGAAGAAACTCCATAAAAATGGTTTTTGGAATCACTTGGTTATGAATCATTTGATGCTTGCGAACCATGCCTTTTGGGCAAGATGACTAAAACTCCGTTCTCCGGAACAATGGAACGAGCTACTGACTTATTGGAAATAATACACACCGATGTATGGGATCCAATGAGTGTTGATGCTCGTTGCAAGTATCATTATTTTCTGACCTTCACAAGATGATTTGAGCAGATATAGGTATATCTACTTAATGAAACACAAGTCTGAAACATTTGAAAATTTCAAAGAATTTCAGAGTGAAGTGGAAAATCATCGTAACAAGAAAATAAAGTTTCTACGATCTGATCGTGGAGGAGAATATTTGAGTTACGAGTTTGGTTTACATTTGAAACAATGCGGAATAGTTTCGCAACTCACGCCACCCGGAACACCACAACGAAATGGTGTGTCCCAACGTCATAATCGTACTTTACTAGATATGGTGCGATCTATGATGTCTCTTACTGATTTACCGCCATCGTTTTGGGGTTATGCTTTAGGGACGGCCACATTCACGTTAAATAGGGCACCATCAAAATCCGTTGAGACGACGCCTCATGAACTGTGGTTTGGCAAGAAACCAAAGTTGTCGTTTCTTAAAGTTTGGGGCTGCGATGCTTATGTGAAGAAACTTCAACCAGATAAGCTCGAACCCAAATCGGAGAAATGTGTCTTCATAGGATACCCAAAAGAGACTGTTGGGTACACCTTCTATCACAGATCTGAGGGCAAGATTTTCGTTGCTAAATTTGGATCCTTTCTAGAGAAGGAGTTCTCTCGAAAGAAGTGAGTGGGAGGAAAGTAGAACTTGATGAGGTAATCGCATACTGCTCCCTTATTGAAAGTAGCTCATCACAAGAACCGGTTCTGTGACAACAACACCAATTAGTGAGGAAGCTAATGATATTGATCATGAAACTTGGATCAAGTTTCTCTTGAACTCGTGAGGTCTACCAGAGTAAGATCCGCACTGAGTGGTATGGTAATCCTATTCTGGAAGTCATGTTACTTGACCATGATGAACCTACGAACTATGAGGAAAAGATGATGAGCCCAGATTCCGCAAAATGGCTAGAGGCCATGAAATCTGAGATGGGATCCATGTATGAGAACAAAGTATGGACTTTGGTTCACTTGCCCGATGATCGGCAAGCCATTGAGAATAAATGGATCTTTAAGAAGAAGACTGACGCTGATGGTAATGTAACTGTCTATAAAGCTCGCACTACTAGGGAAAAGGCTAGCAGCAGCACGGGTTTTAGATGTATCAGTAGCGCGGGTACCCGCGCTACTAATACGGCGCTACAGCTAACTCATAGCAGTAGCGCGTGCCCACCCGCGCTACTGCTATACAAGTCTAGCAGTAGCGCGGTTGTGGGAAGCTCGCTACCGCTAGTAGCGCTGGCGCTCTTTGGCAGGATGCGCTACTGCTATTGCGGCGCTGCTGCTAACTTTTGTACACTTGCTACTGCTAATTTAAGTAGTTTTTTTTGGCATATTTGTTTTGTATTTGAACCGGCTTTGTAGAAGAATCTTTAGCACATAGAAATTTCATCATGATACACATACAAATGCCTGCGAGACCACAAATGTAATCATAGCATGTACATACAAATAGTCTCTTCATAATCATCATCCAACACAAAGTGATATCTTGTTATCGTCTCGAAAATAGCAATACATGCAAGTCTCGAATACTTGCAACTACAACAACGTCATCCATCTAAACAAAGGCATACGCAAGAAGTGCTATCACTATGAGTGAGAGCGAACCATGCAAGATACATGAGGTGGCGATTCTGAGTCCTCTCTCGCTAGCGTGAACCTCAAGTAACTAGCTTCTCCTTCTTGTCTGCTTTTGAAGTTTTATGGCTGGCGCCCGTGAACCCATTCACTTGCGCCGACACTCATGCCACTCGTTGTACACCCGGAACCTTCCCTTTGTACACGACATAGCATTTCCATCTCGCCATCAAGAAACTAGGTACCGTTAGAGATGCATGTTCATGAAGAGGATGTACAATCATATATATGCAAAAAATATACTAGAGCAACACCAAAAAGAAAGGTTAGCAACTAGATGCAACATATACGAGACGCAAATTAATTAACTAGAGGTACGCAGGTCATCGTACGCCAACTAACAAAGTAGCGTTACGCAAGTTCGGCAGGGACCGTGGACATCACAAAGTTTCATCGCTACAAAAAGTATACAAGTTCAACCGACACATATCATCATCATCCGCATCATAAATCACTAGAAGTTCCATCCTTCCATATCATCAAGGACGAACCCTAGCTGCTAGAACGGCGTGAGGTCTATACGTTGCATGCCTATGCGAGTTCGGACGTCAGCTCGCGATATAGGGCCGTGGTGGAACATCCCCTTCTCATCGACGACTTCTTTCATGATGATCGTCGCAATGTCGCTTTGGATGCAAAAGAAGTCATCTCTAAGTTTATAATTCGCTTCACCATGAGATTCTAGCCACTTGTGGATATGATCATCATTTCTGCTGTTAATGCGAAGCTTTTGGTGATCCGTGTTGAACTGAATCATGAGATGGACGATGTAGAATCCATCCTTCTTGCTTGGTTTTGGGACATGGATGCAGGAGAAGTTAGTTTTATCGTGAAACCCATCTTCTTGTTCCTTTGTTTCACGATATGCACGTGGCCACCTCTATAGCTGAAGCCTTGGAGAGCATCATCTAGAATATTCATTATGTGGGTGTAGTCCTTTTCTCGTAGTCTCTCGAAGGGTCAAAATACACGGCGTGGGAGACTTGCGGGTAAAGAACGATAAGGACGGGCGCGTTGCTGCTGCAAGGAAAAGACACCTCAAATTATTCCCCATATGAGAGAGAAGGAATGATTGAAATGTACGAAAGGGTTGTCCGAATCGACTTAATTTGGATGATAAGGCACGAGGACAATTTCCCGGTCCTTATTCTGTACCATGAAGTTTTGGAGGTACTCCCTAGCAGTTTCACGCTCAAAGTCGCCGAGACTCAAGAAAGAATCGTGCATGTAGTACGGATCCGCCACATAGATTTGCGAGACTTCTTCACTCTTCACGACGGAGCTCATATGTAGCGCAAAAAGGCGGACGATAGTAAAATCAAGCCGCCTTGTTAGAAACATCTCAAAGATATGGTCAAACCGCAGGAAGAACACCTCCGCGGGCCGTGTGTCGACGTAGCACTTCCCCTCGTGCACACGAGCCGCGTATGTCGGATATCCCGGATCCTTTGAGGCTAGAGGCTTTTCTCGGTCAAAGACATGGTCGTGCGATCTCTCGAGATCCCTTATAGTGCCTCCAGCGGTTTCAGCGGTAGCATCGGCTCGCCTGTGAGATGGAACATGACCGCACCTTTCACGGGTACACGCTCTTCGTAATGCATCGTTTGGCTGCTGTGTGTGCTCGCTTGTTTGGAGGCGATTTCCTTCCCGATCTCTTCCTCTCCTTTTTCTTGGGCACACCTTCCAGACCCTTCCTTAACCCCTGCCCAAGTGTTCCCGGGCTAAGCATCAGACGACCCTCGCGCCCGGCTAGTTGAGCCTGTGTTGAGGCGGCATCTTCAGCGTGTCTGTGAGGATTTCATGAAGAGAGACTTTTGCATTCCATGGTGCGGCCCTGCCCGGCATATCATCCATATCCTCATTAGCAAGTTGATAGCCCGATTCGTCATATGGTTGACTCATCATATCTATGTCACAGTCATACTGCGTTTGTATTGAGGTAATCCATAGGTTCGACCTCCGTCTCATCATCCATTCTCTGTTCTACTGGTACATCAGCCAAGATTATTGCACCGCCTTCATCATGTCGTCGCCGCTCTCACCCGGCACTACTACAGAGCTGGTAATTGCGTAGGTGGGGTGGTGGTCTCCGCACATGCTTGTTGATGTGTGGTAGTTATTGGTGTGCTCTCGGCGGCTCGCATTTAATAAGATTCTTCGCCATAGCAGCACCCAACCCTTGCATCGTCAATCCATGGCGGGGTCTCGTCGTCCGCTCCCACATCTTTGATCGAGGAGGCAAATCCTCGTGCCCGATTTCACACTGGTCAAGCTAACCTGAAGTGCCCAGTGGGATCGGGTGGTTGTGGAATGTGCGTTGAGAGGGTCCATTATCATCCCCTTTCCCACGCCCACCTTCCGCCTTTGATCAAGTAGAGTATGGTGCATGGGGTTTCTTTCGCCGCAAACACATATGTACGTGGTGTAAAACAACCAAAGGCAACAAAATGGAATATTATCTATATATATATGTTGGTGCGACATGTAATTACCGTGACGGCGTCGAGCTCAGCCAAAGACGAAGGCCCACCTAGCGCGCCTGAGACTAAGGACGGGCTGCTATGAGCGGAGCGGCTGCAGAGGAGGCCGGTTGCTTGAGCAAGTGATGGTGCGATGGTGTTGTTGTTCATGGAGTTGCTCGCATTTAAACGGGCATCGAAATCATGTACCGCCTTGTCTAGATTTTCCTTCGCCCGATTGATGATAATCTGGAACCAAATTAGTAGCAAAATCATTTCTGCAGGCGATTCAGCTGCGTTGATTTTCATTGTAGCAACTCATATTTGTCCTCGGCTGCTTTTTCGCGTCCTCGGCTGCTTTTTCTCGACCGCAAGCTTCACCTTTGCGTCGATGTCCGCTGACTAAACTTCTTTTTCGCTTCTTGGCCTCGGGCGTTGTTGTAAACACCTTCCACGTGGCACCGTCTCGGCGCCGTGCACACGACCATATTGCGACCGCTGGTCCAACGGGAGTCCCTTAAGTTCGTTCAAGGCCGGTTGAGAGGGGTGTCCCACTTGGGCCTCATCGAGAAGTAGGGCTTTTCGGCTGCAAGCGGTGTTGCTTCTCGATAGTCTAATCAATTTCCTCGTGATCTTGTCCGTGTAAAAACCTTTTCTCCTTGTCCCACTTGTAGCGGGCCTCGATGAAGTCATGCTCCAATGGGTTGGTGAACTTCGCGAAGGGGTGCAGGAGACCAGCGGCTTCACGCTCTGCGCCCTCCTTATCCCATATGGGCCTTTTACCGAGGTAGCCACGGCTTCCGAGGCGATGCTTCCCCGTGTTCCTTTGCTGAAGGCTTTTGAATTTCGCAGCCTTAGCCCTGGCTGCCTCGGTAGCGCAAGTGTCCTTGAACTTTTCGAACTCATCTTCCGTAAGTGTCAGATTTTCCTCCAGAATCTTGGACAGGGGTTCATCAGCCTCAATAGCTCGTTTCACCCTCCCTTTCCAGGAGGCCAAATCATTGCTGAACATGCCCATGGCGTGATTATTAATCTTTTTCATCTTCGGATCATCCCACGGTTGTCCTATGTTATCATCCCGGTCGGGGAACTTGAATCTCTTGTGCAACTTCGTTAGGAGCAATCTGCGTCAAATGTTCTTTACTCCTTAAGTCATCATCGTTGATGCTCGCGCATTCCGTGAGGATGCATCCTACTTGGTTCCCATAGCACTTGCGAGTTTCTTCCGCTCTAACGGCTCAAACTTGCGGTGCCATCTTTGTGATCACAAGTCGTCCAATCCCTAGTTTGTTAGGTTTTCGTATCCTCTGCTTCTTATGCTTCCTCTTTTCGGTATTGGCATCGGGGCCGGTACCTTCCCCGTTGGTACCTTCCCCGCCGGTACCTTCCCCACCGGTCTCGGCGCCGCCATCGGTGCCGGCGCCGTCGGTGTCGATGTCGGCGTCAATACCATCATCGAGGCCGACCCGCAAACCTTGCTTAGCATCAAATAGTCGAGGTACTCTTGTTCACCATCATAATCCATCTAAATCTACATCTTGGTCAAGGCCCAGTTTCTTCGTTGTTCGACATGTTTCCTATGATTAAGTGGCCTCATTTATTTCTAAAAGTATGAATAAATGAGAAATGACATAAAAGAAATCTATGTGCCAAGACTCGATATGCCAACTATGTAGCACAAATCATGCCTTTATTCACGGAAATTTCGCATGACCTTTGCTAAAAATGGACATATCGGCGCTGAAATTCACCAAACGAAATGAATCAACATTCCGGCGTAACATAGGCCACTCGGATCATTTTCCAAACATGACATGTCCAAAACATGACATATGCACATATCACATGTCAGTTCAAATTTCCATATAAATTCAGCTAATTTTGAAACCTAGCTAAATTCACAACTAAATAGATAACCTAATTAATAAACATGAAGAACCCTAGCAGAGAGGGGGGTTTACAGAGAGTGCAGGGCGAGGAGGGAGGCGAGGGCCGACGGGTCGAGGCGAGCCGCGCGGAGTCGGGGCGAGCGGCGTGGTCGGGCGAGCGCCGGCGGCCGAGTCGGGGCGAGCGGTTGGTCGGGGCGAAGCGGCATGGTCGGGGCGAAAGCGCCGAGTCGGGTCGAGGGCGACGGACGGGCGAAGCGCTGGGCTAAGCGCCGCGCCGCGGAGTCGGGGCGAGCGCCGGGGCGGGTTGGGCGGGCGGAGCGACGGGGCCGGAGAGAGTGGGGATTTGGGGGGAAATGGCGGGATGAAGCTGGGCGAGTGAGAATTTTGGGTTAAGTGGACGTAGCAGTAGCGCGTTATGTCAAAACGCGCTACTACTATGATCTATAGCTGCAGCGCTTTATGGGAAACACGCTACCACTATGGTGCGTAGCGGCAGCGGTTTATAAGAAACACGCTACTACTATGGTCAGTAGCAGCAGCGGTTTTGTGAAACGCTGCTACATCGCCGTCGCATCGCCAGTTTTCCTTTTTCTTTTCCTTTATTTTATCCCACTTTTATTTCCGAGGCAGTGAAGCGAAGGGAGGCGATATATATTGCATCATTTGACGGTTAAATATGTATGCAAAATAGGAACATATATATTACACATCATTGGACCCATGCATAATAATGGCTAAGTGTGTATACAAAATAGGAACATATATATATTACACATCATTGGACCCATAACATACGTTTCCTCAGTGCTGACGTTTTCGTTTTTGAGTCAGCTTCTTTCCCTTCTTGTTCGTCGAAGAATAATTGAGCCCCTCATTGTGACTTTGCCTTTTCCATGGAGTACAATTTTTCTTAGGTAATGTAGTATTGATTCTTCTTTTGACGTATACTTCATCATCATCGTCATCTTCCCTCATTGGGTTGCCGTACTGATCATAGTCTTCCTCGTTGGCGACTCCATCCATTCCAATGATGTTCCTTTTGCCTCTCCTCATGATAACACGGCTGGGATTGCGCGGGTCAGTTATGAAGAAGCATTGTGTCACGTGCTTAGCGTGTACCCATGGCTCGTTTTTTGCGATAGCGTTCACGGTAGCGCTCTTGGCGTCGGGTATAGTCATGGTAGTGATCATCCGGCTTTCTCTTTCGACATTCTTAGCCCATCTGACACGGAACATCGTCGTGTTGTGCAGTCCAGAGTAGTCAAGCTCCCAAATCTCCTCGACCCTTCCATAAAATCGTTCAGTTGTGCCGTTGTCGCTGCCGGTCATGCATTCCATCGTCACCCCTGAGTTCTGATCATCATTGTCCATATCTTTTGCCTCCGTGTAGAACGTGTATCCGTTGATATCATATGCCTGATAGGTTACGAGGTTGGGCGAGGGGCCATGTGCTAAGGCGTATATGAGCAATCCGTCCTTAGAGCCCTCCTCCGGGGGATTAGCAATAATATGCTCTTTGAACCAATGCAGGAAAGTGGAGTTGTGCTCTCTAGTAACTTCGGCGTCCGTCCTGCATACCCCCAGTCACGATACTTCTTTGCGATAATTTCTTTGTGCAGTGCCACGAAAGGATCTACCTCGTCTTGGTGTTGTAGCACTACCAAGTTTGCTCTATCAAAGTCGCTGCTTCGATCTGAGTATGCCACGTGCAGTTCCTGCGACCGTTCTGATGACCATCTCCTTCGAGCCTCCCATCGTGCTTGTTAACGGGCAAACCAACACTAACACCAAAGCGGCTGGTCTGCGCCATAGAGAAAATTCTCACGAAAGAGATGCACTCTTGTGCCAAATAGCCCAGACGATGCTTCCATCCGGACGGGACATATTCTGAACAAATCCTTTGATGATCCCATTCATCCTCTCAAACGGCATCATGTTGTGCGGGAATGGCGGCCCCAGGTCTATTATGTCATCCACAATATGGACACACAGATGCACCATCACGTCAAGAACGCGGCGGAAGTACATCTCAAGCTCATTCAATATCACAACGATCTCTTCCTGTAGCCTTTGAAGCTGCTTCACACTAATCGACTTTCGAGAGATGATGTCAAAAAAGTTGCAGAGACCAATAAGCGTGTCACGGACGTGCTTGTCCATTATCCCTCTAAGGGCAACAGGTAGTATCTGCGTCATCATCACATGACAGTCATGAGACTTCATCCGCTGAACCTTTTCTTGTCCGTGTCTAGATATACGCTTATCTTGCCACAAGAATCGAACTAACTTTCACTCCGTAAGGCACTTAAAGAATTGATTGATCTCAGCTGACTTAAGGTGAAGCAAGAGGGGGCAATAATCTTCTTTCTTTAATTTCTTGCCCTTCTTCTCCCGTGCCTCTGTCTCCGTCTCTGTCTCGTCTGACATTTTACGGGGCGGCATGTGCAGATCTTCCCTGATTTTCAAATCTTGCAAGTCTTTTCTTGCCTTCGGCCCATCCTTGGTCTTATCCGGCATGTTCATCAGTGTTGCGAGCAAGCTCTCAAGGACATTCTTACAGATATGCATTTGATCAAGGCAATGAGGTGTATCGAGTTTGTGCGATACTCAAGTCCCGAACACGACCTCGTCTTCCATACCTTCAGCAGGGCTCGGCGCCTTTCTCATCGTCTTTCGGCGCAGGCACTCATTCCAGTTTTTCAATAGCTCATCGATTTCGGCACCACTCCGCTTACGTGGAGGTCCTCGATGCTCAGCGTGACCATTGAATAGATCTCCACGGTTTCTCCACGGGTCGTCCTGTTCAAGCCATCTTCGATGCCCCATGTACACGATTTTCCCGGACCGCCATCTTTCCTTGGCGTTAGCTGCTGAGACGTTGTATCATCCATGCACCACGTGCATCCGCAATATCCATGGCACACCTGGCCTGCCACATATCCGTAACCGAGATAGTCCTGCACTGTCGTGATCAGCGCGACTCTCATGTTGAAATACTCACCTTCTTTGGCGCCCCATGTCTTGGCGGTGTTTTCCATAACGTGTCTAACTCCTCTTGAAGTAGCCCGGATACAAATTAATATTATTTCCTGGTTGTTTGGCCCTTGAATAAGCATGCTCATGTGAATGTACTTGATTTCATGCACAACCAGGGGAGGTTGTACATCCATACAAACACGGGCCATGTACTATGGTTGGTGTTCGGTTGCCAAACGGATTCATGCCATCGGTACACGCCCGAGCATGATGTTCCTTGCATCACATTCAAAATACCGATAGAAGCTGTTCAACGCTCTCCACCGGCTTCCATCCTTCACGTGTCTCACCGGATCATCTCCATCGTCGGGCTTCTTCCTCTCGCGTGCAGCGCATTAGCTTTGCTTCCTTGGGATCTACAAAATACCTCCGAGACGGGAGTGATCGGTAAGTACCATACAACTTTACGGGGACATTTCTTCCGGCCTTCTTGTATCGAGAAGCATTGCACACCGGACAGCTTGTTTTTTTCGCGTGCTCCTTCCGATAAATTATGCAATCGTTGATGCATGCATGGTATCTAACGTGTGGCAGATCAAGAGGGCACACGATCTTCTTGGCCTCATCAACACTAGTAGGACATAGATTACCCGCGGGAAGAACATCCTTTAGGTACTTGAGATGCTCATCGAGGCTAGTGTCGGTCCATTTGTTTTTAGCCTTCGTCTTGAGGAGTTGGGCGTGAAACTCAACCGGTCACCTCAGATTGCAACCATCATACAATGGAGTGTTGAGTCTACCACCGTTGCTCCAGCTTAGCCTCCTCTCTAGAAGCAGCTCTCTCAGTACTCATCTCCTTGCGAAGCAATGCTTGAACATGAGGGTCCCGCACAATTGAACTTAGTACCGACGAACTCTGCTGCGTGGAGTCCATGTCGTTCTCTCCGCCGCCATGTCCGGCCCTTCTCCTCCGCCATGTCCGGCCCCTTCTCCGCCGCCATGTCCGGCCTCTTCCCCGCCGCCATTATCGATCATCTCTTCGTCTTGCCCCGTGTCATTATTGCCTGCCCCGTCGGCATCCTCAACATCGTCATCCTCATCTTCAATTATCCACCTAGTATAGCCATCCATGAAACCAGTCATGAGCAGGTGCGCTTCGACACGACCATCGTCATGGGGGTCGAGCCAAACTATTCCTTTGCATTTTCGACACGGACATAAAACCTCTGTCCGGTTATTTTCTTTCATGTCTTGCACCGTCGACCGCAACCACCTGTCCACCATCGTTCCACTGACCATCGTCAACTCTGCACGGTAATAATAAAAAAATTGATTGTAAAAATGCATGCATGCATCAAAGTCATAAAAAAATTTGGCATGACCTTCCCTAAAAATAGGACATATATGGATCTAGAGTTTGCCCGGAATTCGCCGAAACGGAAATAAATCGACATTTCAGCAAAACATAGGCAACTCAAAAGCACAATTTGGCGGCGTCAACTCATGCCACACACACAATTTCCACAAACATATCACACACACATAAACACATTTCCATTTTGCAAAAGCATGAAATTTTCATCACCTCTATCTCGATGGCCGAAGATGATGTCGTAGGGAGATTAAAAGTGCACAAAGCTCTTCTTTACAAAGATAGATCTAGTTAGGGGGCAAATAGGTCACTTAACTAAATCCTACATCTACCTAGCTACCTAATTTGGAAGGAGACAACTTCAACTAGTGGAGGGGGAAGGAAAAAGAGAAAGGAGATGCATTAATGGAGGTGGTGTAGTTATGTAGGAGTAATGAAGAGAGAGAAGGTGGATAGAGAAGAGAGAGAGTAATGGGGGAGAAGTAATTGAGAAGAAGAAGAGTGAGAGTGGGAGCATGTGGTGGAGGGAAGAGAGGAGAGGGGGAGGTAGGGGAAGGGAAAAAAGTGAGAGTGGGAGCATGTGGTGGAGGGAAGAGAGGAGAGGGGGAGGTAGGGGGAAGGGAAAAAAGGAAGGGGGAGGGGAGGGACGGGTTGGGGGTTGGTGGGGTTAGCAGTAGCGCGGGAGAGAAAACGCGCTGCTGCTAAGAACTTAGCAGCAGCGTGCTTTTAGGTAAGGCGCTACTGCTAACTGGACAAAAAATTGCGGCAATTTGAAACTTACCAGCAGCGATCTCGAGGAAACCGCGCTACTACTACGTACTTAGCACTAGCGATGTTATTGCGACCGCGCTACTGCTACTTAGAGTTGGGGGAACACCGCCGGTCGATATTTGTAGCAGCGCGTTTCTGGTCGAGCGCGCTACTGCTAAACATTTATCAGCAGCGGGTTTACATAACCCGTGCTACAACTACTTAGCAGCAGCGCTCTATTTTGAACCGCGCTGCTGCTAAGATTCTGTGTATAGGCTTTTCCCTAGTAGTGTCGACTTGTTGCAAAAGGTTTCGACAAGTTCAAGGGGTTGACTACGATGAGACTTTCTCACCCGTAGCAATGCTTAATTCTGTCCGAATCATGTTAGCAATTGCTGCATTTTATGATTATGAAATTTGGCAAATGGATGTCAAAACTGCATTCTTGAATGGATTTCTGGAAGAAGAGTTGTATATGATGCAACCAGAAGGTTTTGTTGATCCAAAAGGTGCTAACAACGTGTGCAAGCTCCAGCGATCCATTTATGGACTGGTGCAAGCATCTCGGAGTTGGAATAAACGCTTTGATAGTGTGATCAAAGCATATGGTTTTATCTGAGACTTTTGGAGAAGCTTTGTATTTACAAGAAAGTGAGTGGGAGCTCAGTAGCATTTTCGATATTATATGTAGATGACATATTATTAATTGGAAATGATATAGAATTTCTGGATAGCATAAAGGGATACTTGAATAAAAGTTTTTCTATGAAATACCTCGGTGAAGCTGCTTCCATATTGGGCATCAAGATTTATAGAGATAGATCAAGACGCTTAATAGGACTTTCACAAAGCACATACCTTGATAAAGTTTTGAAAAAGTTCAAATTGGATCAGGCAAAGAAAGGGTTCTTGCCCGTAGTACAAGGTGTGAAGTTGAGTCAGACTCAATGCCCGACCACAGCAGAAGATAGAGAGAAAATGAAACATGTTCCCTATGCTTCAGCTATAGGCTCTATCATGTATGCAATGCTGTGTACCAGACCTGACGTGTGCTTAGCAATAAGCTTGGCAGGAAGGTACCAAAGTAATCAGTGTGGATCATGGACAGCGGTCAAGAACATCTGAAATACGAAAAGGACTAAGGATATGTTTCTTGTATATGGAGGTGACAAAGAGCTAGTCGTAAATGGTTACGTCGATGCAAGCTTTGACACTGATCCAGACGATTCCAAATCACAAACCGGATACGTGTTTTTATTAAACGGTAGAGCTGTAAGTTGGTGCAGTTCTAAACAAAGCGTCGTGGCGGGATCTACATGTGAAGCGGAGTACATAGCTGCTTCAGAAGCAGCAAATGAAGGAGTGCGGATGAAGGAGTTCATTTCCGATCTAGGTGTCATACCTAGTGCATCGGGACCAATGAAGATCTTCTGTGACAATACTGGTGCAATTGCCTTGGCAAAGGAATCCAGATTTCACAAGAGGACCAAGCACATCAAGAGACGCTTCAATTCCATCCGGGACCAAGTCCAGGTGGGAGACATGGAGATTTGCAAGATACATACGGATCTGAATGTTGCAGACCCGTTGACTAAGCCACTAAGCCTCTCTCACGAGCAAAGCATGATCAACACCAAGACTCCATGGGTGTTAGAATCATTACTGTGTAATCTAGATTATTGACTCTAGTGCAAGTGGGAGACTGAAGGAAATATGCCCTAGAGGCAATAATAAAGTTATTATTTATTTCCTCATATCATGATAAATGTTTATTATTCATGCTAGAATTGTATTAACCGGAAACATGATACATGTGTGAATACATAGACAAACATATAGTCACTAGTATGCCTCTACTTGACTAGCTCATTAATCAAAGATGGTTATGTTTCCTAACCATAGACATGTGTTGTCATTTGATTAATGGGATCACATCATTAGGAGAATGATGTGATTGACATGACCCATTCCGTTAGCCTAGCACTTTATCATTTAGTATATTGCTATTGCTTTCTTCATGACTTATACATGTTCCTATAACTATGAGATTATGCAACACCCGTTTACTGGAGGAACACTTTGGGTGCTACCAAACGTCACAACGTAACTGGGTGATTATAAAGGAGTACTACAGGTGTCTCCAAAGGTAAATGTTGGGTTGGCATATTTCGAGATTAGGTTTTGTCACTCCGATTGTCGGAGAGGTATCTCTGAGCCGTCTCAATAATGCACATCACTATAAGCCTCTCAAGCAATGTAGCTAATGAGTTAGTTACGGAATGATGCATTACGTAACGAGTAAAGAGACTTGCCGGTAACGAGATTGAACTAGGTATTGGATACCGATGATCGAATCTCGGGCAAGTAATATACCGATGACAAAGGGAACAACGTATGTTGTTATGCGGTTTGACCGATAAATATCTTCGTAGAATATGTAGGAGCCAATATGGGCATCCAGGTTCCGCTATTGGTTATTGACCGAGAATAGTTCTAGGTCATGTCTACATAGTTCTCGAACCCGTAGGGTCCGCACGCTTAACGTTACGATGATAGTTTTATTATGAGTTTATAAGTTTTGATGTACCGAAGTTTGTTCAGAGTCCCGGATGTGATCATGGACATGACGAGGAGTCTCGAAATGGTCGAGACATAAAGATTGATATATTGGACGACTATATTCAGACACCGGAACTGTTCCGGGGGTTTTTGGAGAAAACCGGAGTGCCGGAGGGTTACCGGAACCCCCCCGGGAGAAGTAATGGGCCTTATGGGTTTTAGTGGAGAGAGAGAGGGGCAGCCAGGATGGGCCGCGCGTCCCCTCCCCCTCTGGTCCGAATTGGACTAGGAGAAGGGGGGCGCGCCTTCTTCCCTCTCCTCTCCCCTTCCTTTCCCCTCCTAGTAGGAGTAGGAAAGAGGGAGTCCTACTCCTACTAGGAGGAGGACTCCTCCTCCTTGGCGCGCCCCCTAGGGCCGGCCGGCCTCCCCCCTTGCTTCTTTATATTCGGGGGCAGGGGGCACCCTAGAACACACAAGTTGATCTTCAAGATCGTTCCTTAGCCGTGTGCGGTGCCCCCCTCCACCATATTCCACCTCGGTCATATCGTCGCGGAGTTTAGGTGAAGCCCTGCGCCGGTAGAACATCATCATCGTCACCATGCCGTCGTGCTGACGGCACTCATCCCCGACACTTTGCTGGATCGGAGTCCGGGGATCGTCATCGAGCTGAACGTGTGCTGAACTCGGAGGTGCCGTACGTTCGGTACTTGGATCGGTCGGATCGTGAAGGCGTACAACTACATCAACAGCGTTGTCATAACGCTTCGCCACGGTCTCACGAGGGCGTGGACAATACTCTCCCCTCTCGTTGCTATGCCATCACCATGATCTTGCGTGTGCGTAGGAAATGTTTTGAAATTACTACGTTCCCCAACATTTACCACACATGCGCAGATGCCGGGGGGGGCACAATCTGGACCTTAGTCTGTCCATGAAAAATCTTTCTTCTGCTCAACAGTACAAGTTTCATTTTTGGAGCATGAAGCATTGATTCCATAAAATAATTAGCAGCTAAAGTGAAATGATAAATATAATTCCAAATTGATGCAACGACAAAGGCAGAACTATAATATGTCTAAATACCTAACCGGAACTATAATGCAATCTTTCACTTTAACTAGTGCCCCGAACTCTCATAAAAATTCAGGTGCAACTTGCTAGTCGAAAAGGAGGATAATTTGCCTCATTCATCATCAACATAACAAAACACCGAAAGATGAAAGACATGTATATTTGCAAAATTTTAGTGTTACAAGAGGACTACCTGGTAATCTCTAAAAAAGGAAACCTTATAAAAGGGCATGTCAGTTCTTCAATTCAATAAACAGAGACAAGAGGCAGCTAGATTGCTAACTATTCAGTGCTATAAAGACCACCATATATATAATATAAAGAAAAATAGCATAGTCCATTCTCCAGTTCAAGAAAATAGAAACACGGGTCAGAGCATCAACACTCACAGTAGATACTTCAGCCCAAAGGAATATTCCACAAAATAGAACAAAACCATGAAATAATTCGAGTTTCTTCATCATAATTTTTAATACATCAACAAAGAAGGTAGCGGGTTCATGGTGGATCGGATTAATAGGTACTGCAGCTCATGTGGATATGGAGTGCTAGGCCCTTAAGAAACACCACCACACTCAACATTTTAACAACCCTTGGATGAAAGTCTTAAGTGTTGACAACATAATCTTCTGGTCAGATGAAAGGTGGAGCGTTGACAACATAACCCTCTAGCATCGGAAAGAAGGTATGCTCAACAAGAGTTTGCTTAAGCTGATTTTGAGTAGGAAAAAGGCCTTTGTGATGGAAACTGGCAACCAACATGCCATCCATGTCAACATGAAGTAGCCACTCTCCAAATCTGACCAGCACGAGCACATCACTCCAAGAAGTGACCACCAGCGAACAATCTTTGTAAACCTTTCCAAACTGCATGGTGAGCTCTGCAACCGGCAACTTAACCTGGTATTTCAAGGCCCAGACCACACTCTCAAAGTCCTGCAGCATCCAGATATCAATGGTTGCTGATGCGTCATTGAAACTTGACATGCCGAGCATTCCATCCAACTCAAATAGCTCAGCATTGGCAGGAGCTACCGGAGAGCGCATCTGACGGAACAACTCAGTGGAGGTCTCAAATACAATTATCAAGTGGCCTATTATGTACCAATGCAAGCAGCCACGGAACAGGACAGATCCACGAGTGCGCCTCAGTTGTTCCACATCTGGGCAGTCTATGTCAATGTGCCTCGGTGGCTGGTCGGAGCCTAATGTGTAGATGTAGAAGCCGTGTTGAGCTGGAGGTGCCAGCAATAGTCGGTACTCGCTTGGCGGTGTGTCTTGGTAAATCCCCAAGAAAATGAATTGTAGCGGTGGGAGTGGAGCATACTTACGAGTTTCTGGGTTGCAGATGGAGAAGTGGCGAGGTGTAGGCGACGGCGAGGAGGATGAGGCCGTCGCAAGAGGCCAAGGGACGGAAGAAGGGGTGTCCAAGTCGCGTGAGCCCTGCCCGGTGGCCGAAGGGGATGATGTCTAGGGGCACCAGTTCATTCCCGACGAAGGTGAAGCTGCGGCCATAGAGGATGGGGTGGGTGGGCTGCTGGCCATGGTGGGCGAGGAGAAAGTCGCGGGTGGAGGTGGCGCGGCGCCACGCGTGGCAGACGGCGCGGCAGCGGAGGAGGGGTTTGGGGGCAGACGGACGAGGATCTCCCAGATCACGACCTAATCCGGGAGGCCGCGGTGGGGAGGCGCCATGGCCGCCGCCGGTTGCCAATTTGAGAAACTAGAAGATTCCTCGCGTGTTGCAGTTGGGATTTTGAGCAAATAATTTGCAGAAAAAAAATGTCAACTATATTAATATATGTGTTAGCCAATTTGACAAATGAGCTACTACCTGTGGCTTTTTTTGGAAAAAACTAAATGTATTCATCATCTGTCATTGCAATACAAGGAACATCTGAAATAATAAAAATTACATCTAAATTCGTAGACCACCTAGTGAATACTACAAGCACTCGAGCAAGCCAAATATGTGCCGCCTCATCGCCCCTCCAACACCGGTGCCGGGCATAACTTTTGTAGTACACAGTCGAGTAGTCGTTGTGCTAAGCCCCCCACAAATTCAGTGCACCAAACACATCAACCATCATTGATGAAGATAGGCGTACATCAGAAGGATCCAATCTGTAGACAAACGAACGTACACAAAATGAAGAGTGGATCCATGGAGATCGATCGAAGACCAATACCGAACAAATCCCACTGGACCCGGCGAAAACACACCTCCACACGCCCTCCAACGATGCTAGACGCACCACTACGACAGGAGCAAAACGAGGGATGGGGGGTTATTCCATCTTCAGGGAGCCGCTGCCGCAACACCTTTCTGAGTAGGACACAAACCCTAATCGATCTCGAAAGCAAATCTTAAAAGGAACAGAATCCCTCCTTCCTAAGTCACTTCAGATTATAACTACCAAAAATCTAATTAAACCCCCGAGCACACTATAGTCCTCAAATTACCTGGAGCGGTAGTGGTAGAACTACTCGGAGGAGATGAAGAAGGCGGTCTCCATGGTGAGCTCCTTGCAGGTGGCTGACGCAACGAAGGCACGCCCTAATCCCCCTCCCATCATCGCGGATCCCTAGCCACCCGGGGAAGCCTTCACGGTAGGTGCGGCTGGGCACGATGTACGCCCAGGTGTCATGGGCGACGGGGAAGGCAAAGACAAGAAGCGCGAGGATGAGTGTGTCCATGTCGAAGAGCACTACAAAAAAAATATACTTCCGTGATGATACGTGTTTGTCACAGTAGGTCGCATTTTTTGTCATGCATGTACATCCATGATGATTTTATGACAGAATCAAGATAGTCATACCTGTGCTGTCGTAGAAGTGTTCCATGCCATTACCAAAATTATCATCAGGGAAGTGTCCACTTCCATGACGATAAATTGTGCGTCATAGAAGTTCTTTCGTCAAGGGTGACCAACACGTGGCATCCAGCGTAACGGAACGCGGTTAAGCTATCGGGTCGGGTTTTGGATCCGATAACCCATTAACAGCCCCGACCAATGGGGATTTTCCACGTGTAAAATCATCATTGGCTGGAGGAAACACGTGTCGGCTCATCGTTGGGACAGATGTCATCCACTCATTGGACGGAAGGCGCCTATGATACGTCGACACATGGCACGGCCCAATAGAGGCCCATTCCTGTGAAAAGGCCGGACCGTTTGACTTGGTCAAAAGGTGGCGGGCCGGCCCATGGAAAGCCTGTTAATGGCCTGTTTGCATATAGCCCATTTACAGCCCGCTAACCCAAGGCCCCTTATGCCCTATTCGAATTAGGCCCAGTAGCGTCATCTGAGCCATCCAATATGATTCCAGCCCGTTTTCACTTCTGGCGCATGTATGGCCCATGACGTCTTTCGGCCCATATGAGGCCCTATGTAACTCTTGGCCTATTAACGACCCGTGGTGAAACTGGCCCATAATGAACAGTGTATCACTTTACACCCATTAACGGCCCGTGGTGAAACTAGCCCGTAGTGAACAGTGTATCACTTTATACCCATTAACGGACCGTTATTCCGTTGGGCCGTCTCCAGCCCATGTTATCTTTCGGCCTTCTCAGAGCCCATTTATTCTTGGGCTCATTTCCAGCATTCGTTTACTTACGGTCTATTACTGTCATTTTTTGCTTGTGGGCCAAATTCAGCCGTAGTTACAGTCGGCCCGTTTGTGGTCCGTTAATACGTTGGGCCGTTTTCATAGCGTCATCAAATACGGCCTATTAACGATGGCCCGTTATGGTCGGCCCATGAACAGACGATTCCAACTCTAGCCGTTTATGGCCATAATGCGGTCTGTTTAGCCCATGTTTGTGTCGATCATCTGCCCGTATAAGGCCCATTGATGATCTGCCCCTTGAAGGCCCATTGTTTCTCGGCCCGTAGGAGGCCCATTGTTTCTATGGCCGTAGAAGGCCCCTTGTTTCTCTGACGATAGGAGGCCCAGTGTCACTACAAGTAAATATTAGCCCATGGTTCTGTGGCCTAGTTTTTAAAAATAGGTTATTGCAGCCACTAGCAAACCGCGGAAAAAGAACTGCAATGACTACAAGCAAACAAATAAACAAGAAAACAAGGAAATAAATAAGCAAGCAACTAACGCTAGGCTATCATGGCTATTACACATATTACATCCACTGGGCATTAAAGTTCGACACCAGTGCAAATATAGGGAACAAAGGAGCATATCATATACATTGGTTGTCAAAGTTGGCGACCAGCGCAAATAAACGCCGCAGCAAAACAAATCCATAACTGAAACCACTTCAGAAGATCTCAAGAAACAATGTCCTGGGTACCCATAATGCTAGCAAGATGCTTAGCAAGCTTATTAACTTTCTCTTGTTTGGCGCTAAAATCCTCCAGCGCTTCTTTGTTGCACCGAGAAAATATGCATCTGAATTCTGCGCAGGACTTCCTCGGTCCTTGGCTTCTGTCGTAGCACATCGATCGATGTCTTTCAACTTGAAGTTGAGACTCAAGAAGACGAACTGATTACGCAGCGAGTTGAAGAGCTTGTGCGGCGATAGTAACGAGAACTTCGAACACTACATCAAGGCAGGAATTTTGGGTTCCCTCACCGCCGGTGTCAAAACCGGCGGATCTCGGGTAGGGGTCCCGAATCTGTGCGTCTAGGCGGATGGTAACAGGAGGCGAGGGACACAATGTTTTTACCCGAGTTCAGCCCTCTCGATGGAGGTAATACCCTCGTCTGCTTGATTAATATTGATGATACGGGTAGTACAAGAGTAGATATACCCGAGATCAACGAGGCTAAACCCTAGAAGCTAGCCTATGGTATGATTGTTGAGATGTAATGTTGTGTCCTCACGGACTAAAGCCCTCCGGTTTATATAGACACCGGAGAGGCTAGGGTTACTGAGTCGGTTACAATGGTAGGAGATCTACATATCCGTATTGCCAAGCTTGCCTTCCACGCCAAGTAAAGTACCTTCCGGACACGAGCGAGTCTTCAATCTTCTATCTTCGTGATGCGGGAGTCCGGCGGATATTGATAGTCGGCTGTCCGGACACCCCTAGTCGAGATTCCCTCGGTAGCCCTGAACCAGTCTTCAATGGCGATAAGTCCGGCGTGCATAATGTTCGGCATTGCAAAGGCGGGTTCCTTCCTTAAATAATCCGGAGAAGATAATGAACACCGGGATAGTGTCGGCTCGCAAAATAATTTCCACATTCCAAGCGTAGAGAGAATAAAACATATGCACCGATCCAATCTGCGGCGTATTATGCGGCATGACATCACACCGCACCAAGCCCTTGTTTGAATTCATCTGTACCACTTGACACGTTTAGCGAAGCGGTTCCTTGGCACGCCCCGTCGAGCGAGATCGTGTTCCCCTTTTCCGGATTCTCATCAATACGTGCGTGGGTAACCCAACGCGCCATTGATGGTGGCGCTTGGGAGATAAGCGAGTTTTATCGGGCGGTGAGGGACGCATAGTTTTGTCCGCCTATATATAAGGGATAAGGTTTTACCTTCTCACCTCGCCTTCTTCCTCCTTTGCTCATCCATCCTGCGAACCCAAGCTCCAACGCTCAAGCTCGCGCATTCGCCTCGACCCTTCTCCGAACATGTCCGGAGGGAGGCAAGTGGATGGCCTCCACCGCCAAGGAGGAGGACATCACCAAGCTGTCTTGACGCGGATACCTTTCCGGAAACATCGCGCATCGGCTGCCCGACACGGGGCAGCTCGTTCCTACCCCAGGACCTCACGAGAGGGTTGTTTTCCTTCCCCACTTCCTCCGCGGACTGGGCTTTCCGCTCCATCCATTCGTCCGAGGGATCATGTTCTACTACGGCCTGGATTTCCACGATCTGGCGCCGAATTTCGTCCTCAACATCTCGGCGTTTATCGTCGTGTGCGAGGCCTTTCTCTGCATCCGGCCCCACTTCGGCCTGTGGCTCAAGACCTTCAACGTCAAGCCGAAGGTTGTGAAGGGGCATAAGCGGAATCTTGGGCGCTATGTTGGGCAAGTTGCCCAGCGTCCCTTAACTAGAAGGGACCTTCGTGGACTCCGTCAAGGGGTGTCAATCGGGGTGGTTCTATATCACCGAGCAGCGCAAGCCTGCATGGGCGGCGGCCCCCAATTTAGATCTGGAATCCCTCGCAGCTCACCTCACGGAAAAAGAAGGGCTTGCGGTGGGGTGACCAGTGGAGGTGACGGACTTGAACCTGCATCAAGAAGCTGGTGAGCAATGGGCTCCGGCTCGTCGGCGTGGTCCAGTCATGCTCCTCGTGAATTCTCCCATGCCAAGAAAGGGCATTTAATCTGTGGGAGTTTAACTGGAACAGCACCGGGCGTTAAGCGGGCTCTTGATACAACGTCTGAAGGCGCTGACGGGTAAGTGATTCGACCCCATTACGGGACACTTGTAGTAATTAGATTGACTCTAGCGAGGTTTTTAATCTGCCTCTTCCTTTGACAGAATGGATGGAGAAGGCCGAGCTGCTTATCGATCCGGCTCCCATGCGGAAGAACGATGGATGCCCATTTAGCAAGGCTGCTGGTTCCGGCACCGTCGTGGTGCCGGAGAAGAAACCAAGAAGGTGGCGCGGGGACTCGAAAGAGTTCCGCAATCAAGCGTCCGACGACGACGAGGACTCCTCCCGAAGGCGAGGAGGAGGAGGAGGAGTACTCTCTCCGGAGGAGGAGAGAAGAAGAGGAAGGCCTCCCCAATCGGGCGGCGAAGGGTCAAGAGGGGAGAACTATCCCCGGACAGTTTCGCCAACATCGGTGTTGGCGAGGAAGAATGGCCTCAAGGGCGGCGTCCGGCAAGATCGTAAGTATCCGGATCATTCATATGCTATATTATAGTATGTCACAGTGTCCTTCTAATGCCGCATTGTTTCCTTAGTCCGGCGGTGGCGACTTTCCCGACTTCGATGGCGGGTCGTTGGCGCCGTCGGATGTAAATTCCATCCCGCTGCCTCTACCCCATGCGCCGAGGACGGCGAGGCGGAATCCTGAGGGGACGCGCCGGAGGAGGCTCGGGGCGCCGTCAGCAGCCCCGGACTTTGTGCGGACTCTACTCCGGAACCGTGGCGGTTCGAGGTCCGCAAGCAGCCCTCGAAGAGGGGCAGGACCGTGGCGCCGGGCGGCCTCCGCCCAACCGGAGGCACCGGACAACTTCTTGGAGGCGCTCAAAGCGCCTCCATCGAAGAACACCGCACTCTCATGAGTGCGGTGATTGAAAGGTCCAGCTTCGCCAAGGCGGGCTGACCAAGCTGCAACAGCCTTCTAACAGGCTTTGAGGTAAGAAGGTTAAAATTAAGTAATATAATACCGCATAGACGGTAGTTCTCGATGCTTAGTCGGTGTTGGAAAGAAAAGCGGACTAAGGATCTTCTAACAAGATATCTGCAGGTTTCTAAAATATGTCAATATGGGTTTGCAGGCTGCGCTGTTGACCTCTGCCGCATTAACAACGGAGGTCGAGGCGCTGAAGAAGGACCTTGAGCGGTCGGAGCAAGAGCTCTGCCATGCCAAGAGGCAGCTCAAGGAAAAAGAAGGTGAATAACACCACTTTAAATGCGCACCTTATAGAAAAGGGTTTTGGTTGCAAACAAGATTAACAAGGATAATATGTGCAATGCAGGGGCCACTAACGAGGTGGCAGCCCTGAAGGATGCCGTGTCCGTGGCCGAGCATAATCTGACCACGAACAGTGGCGAGAAAAGCAAGCGGCGCTGGTGGCTGAAGTTCGGCAAGAGCTCCGGGCTCTCATGAAAAAGCATGAGAGTTTGGGCGTGACTCAAGACTTCGAGTCGAGCTTGCCTCGGCTCTCGAAAGTGTAAATCCGCCAAGGCCGAGGCCCGGAGGGCCCGTGAGGAGGTAGAGGACATGAAGAAGATAGCAGCGGGTAAGGCGTTTTCATGCGAGCAAGCATGTGAATGTAAATTACGGATACTTACCCGAATTGAAGCTCTCGGGGGCATTTGCAGATCTGCGCGTAGTGCGTCGATGCCGCTGCGTTCTATCGTGGCGAGGAGGGAGCTCAGCGGAGAAGGTCTTACGGTCTCGATCGCTGAGGCCGGCCATCCAGTGCCCCCAAGCGACCAGTTGAAGCAGCTGGTCGAACTCCACAAGGTAGCCGAGGAGGCCATGAAGGGCCTCCAGTCCGGTGTGGCTGGGCAGGCCATGCTGGCAGCTACTTTGGCCTAGTCGCGGCGGCTAGTGGATGCATGCCCAGGCTGGATGTGATCAAACGCCCGCTTTGCATTGAAGGCGCTCGTCGAGCCCTCGCCCGCATAAAGGTGCAATGGGGCAAGCTGGATGCGGAGAAGCTTCGACGGATCCGCCGCCGCGGGCAAGGAGCACCGCGTCGCCGGGCGATATTATAAAGTTGTCTGAAGGGAGCCCGCGATATCGCGGATGAGTTCCCCATAATGTAATCCTTGAGTGAACTCCTTTGTGTGTTTATCTGTCGCGAAAACTTCGTTTATATCGCCATGAGCAACGCTTTGTTGAATTTAAAATATTACCTTACATGCGGCCGTTTGTTAGATCGAGAGATGGCAAGTCGTTGGCTTCACCCCCAAGCCACGAGTCTTTGGGGTGTTGGTGATAAACTTGAGCACTCTTGTTCCCATCTTTGGGTCCATCTAGGAGGCGCTCAACCACGACGAACAAAGGCGACCGGACTTATAATGCTTGAACACTCTCCTTAGCCATAGAATTCTATAATTTTAAATTTGGTGAAGCCCCGGTATTCGGAAGACCGAATCCGGGCGCTATCCACGCCTTCGTCGGACATCATCCGAACTTCGCTCAAGCGGCATGAGTCTTTAGGGACCGAAAAGACCTCTCGAACAGCGACCAGTCTCTCGCCTTATCATGCCGGTCGGTTTAGCTTTCTCATCGAGGCGTTAACCCGGCTCAACCGGGCGCAATCGCAGATGGTTCTCCTAGTGCTACCTTAGCCGACGGAGCGGAACATAAGGTACCAAAACATAGGAGCAGGCAAACCCAACTATTGACCCAAGACATGATTGAGCTGATTCATATAAAGCTATAAGTTCGGGGCCGCACTTGTGAAAGTGTTCGGACTTAATCACACGGTAATATGGGGAATAGAAGCCCTGGTGTATTCGGCCGTACCAAAGTATCTGGTGCAATATGTCATATAGTGAACATTTGTAAAGGATAGCATAATTGCCATAAAAGGTAATAAACTTGCAAAAGGGAGTGCTGCGTTATTTATGAAAGAAGGTGCGCTAATAAAAGCGGTGATACAAATAGTCTGATAAGCAAGGTGTTTGGACTAAATTAACATGTCCCCTTGAGGATAAGCTGCAGACTTGGTGTATGTAATTAAATTTAATGCTCAGAACGGAGACACCGAGTGTTCGTCCCAGCCTTCTTTAATCCACGACTGTTGTATCGTGGATTGGCGAGTTTGCGGACGCACAGGCTTCGGTTAATGGAGTCTGTGTATGCAAAAAAGATAAAAAACAAAGCCAAGGGGCGATCATGAGCCCTTGTGTGGTCGAGCCGCACTCTTTGGTCCTTGTGGTTAAGCCCTCCCCGCGCCCATGGTATCTCCAAAGCGTAATGATGTACTGCGAGTGTTATTCTAGTGATCATCGCGAGGCGGGGTTGGGGCCGCATTACTCTGGCGATGCTCGATTGCGCCGAGTGGTCTTGGTTGTTGTTGCTCGGTGGCGTTTTAATGTGTCCGGCTTTTTAGTTGCGGACTAGAGAATGCCGTGAAGGCTGCTCTGTACTTACGCCGAGAGCATTGTATGTTCCTCCGTTCGAGAGGGCGTTCTGTATTCCCATTGACCGTAATGACTCCACGAGGGCCCGGCATCTTGAGCTTTAGGTATGCGTAATGCGGCACGCGTTGAATTTTACAAGCGCGATGCGTCCGAGCAGGGCATGATAGCCGCCACTGAGCGGGACTATATCGAAGATTAACTCTTCGCCGGAAATTATCCGGGATCCGAAGACCACTTCGGTGTGACAGAGCACTGCATAGTTGGCTTCCACTCAGGATGACACCTTTAAAGGTTGTCTTAGTAGGTTTGATCCTTGATGGGTCTATGCCCATTTTGCGCACTGTGTCCTGATAAAGCAGGTTCAGGCTGCTGCCGCCGTCCATCAGGACTCTTGTGAGGTGAAATCCATCGACGATTGGGTCTAGGACCAATGCGGCGAATCCGCCATGGCGTATGCTAGTCGGATGGTCTCGTCGATCAAAACTGATCGGACAGGAGGACCATGAATTGAACTTCGGGGCGACTGGCTCCATCGCATAGACGTCCCGTAGTGCGCGCTTCCTCTCCCTCTTGGGTATATGGGTCGCGTAAATCATATTCACCATCCGCACTTGCGGGGAAACCCTTCATCCTCTGTTGTTCGGGCGGCGGGTCTCTTCCTCGTCGTCGCTATTTAGCCCTTGTCATTGTGTTGGCAATTAACTTGCCAGCCTGCCTGAACACCCAACAATCTCTATTGGTGTGATTAGCTGGCCTTTCGGGGGTGCCATGTATCTGGCATGAGCGGTCGAGTATTCTGTCCAGATTGGACGGGCCTGGAGTTGTTCTTTTAAATGGCTTCTTCCGTTGACCAGGTTTGGAGCCTCGGAATCCGGCATTGACTGCCGTATCCTCTTTAATAAATGCGCCGTTAATCTGGCGCTTGTTTTTGATTCGACGTGACCTGCCGTGATTGTCCTTGGAGTCCGGGCTTCCAGAATTTTTGCAGAGATTATTGCTGCGGGCTAGCCAGCTATCCTCTCCCGCGCAAAAGCGGGTCATTAACGATGTGAGGGCTGCCATGGATTTGGCTTCTCCTGCCCTGTGCGGGCTAGCCATTAAATCTGGATGTTGTGTTTGAAGGCTGTGAGGGCCTCCGCATCCGGACGGTCGGCAGTTTGATTTTTCTTCATCAAGAACCGTGTCGAGTAGCTATCCGGCGATTAAATGGCTGCTGAATGATGTGGCTTAGGTCATCGGCGTCGGTGGTCGCGCGTATGTACCTTGGAAGTTATCAAGGAACGCGGCCTCGAGTCTTCCCAACACCCAATCGACTCTGCGGGCAGGCTGTTAAGCCAATGCCGAGCTGGTCCTTTAAGCTTGAGTGGGAGATATTTGATGGCGTGCGAGATCGTCGCGCGCGGGCCATATGGATGTGGAGAAGATAATCTTCAATCCACACTGCGGGTCTGTTGTACCATCGTAAGATTCGATGTTCACGGGTTTGAACCCTTCGAGGATCGATGATCCATTACTTCATCGATGAAGCATAGCGGTGTGTGGCGCCCTGTATTGAGCAATATCGCGGCGCAGCTCGAGGGGCGCTATCTCTGCTGTCTTTCGGCCCGGCGGCGTTATGTCGGCGCGACGGTATTCGTCGTGGGTCGTAGGGCGCCCACATGATCCATAGATGGATCTGGATTGCCTGCTTTGTCCTCCAAGATGTCTCGCAAGTCCGGTAGCGTTCCTTTTGGCCGTACTCTGGATCGATGTCGGGTGCGGTCTTGGCTGGGGCCTTGAATGCCTCTCTGTCGCGACCACGGGCGGTCGGTCAGCCATGTCGTGCGCTGGTGATAAAGGTATGTATGCTTCCTCCTCTAATCGGGGAGCAGCTTGCGTCTTAGGTAACTTTTGGAGGAGTTGAGTTTATACTCTTGACGCGAGGACCTCGGTCCATCAATCGGCTAGCAGATCTTGATCAGCTTGAAGCTGTTGCTGCTTTTTCTTTAGGCTATTTGCCGTGGCTATGAGCCTGCGCTGAAGCGCTCTTGTTCGACGGGATCCTCGGGTATGGCGAATTCATCATCGTTGAGGCTCGCCGTCTTCGGAGGAGGCATATAGTTATCATCCTCAACCCCTTAAATACGCCGCCCTATCGTGAGGGCTTTGCTGCGTCCTCCTGCCTTGAGTCTTGCGGGAGGGATCGTCTTCGGCACTCTCCGGTGTTATTGTCTCCGTGCGGATTCTCCATTCTTGTTGTGGCGGGATTTAGGCGCGCTGGCTTGACGCCGACGTTTAGGCTGCTTCTTCAAAGAATACTCCTCCGCTGCTTTTCGCCATCCCTTCCTTTGGGGTATCCACCATGTAGGCGTCGTATGGCGAGGTGGCCTTCCGGTGTCCGTGGGCGCTGGGTCTGATCGTCTCGGCATCATCGTCCATAGCGTCGATGTCCTCGAGTCGTAGTCTAGCATGTCGGTTAGATCCTCGGCGGTGGCTACAAAGCTGGGTGGTGGGTGGGCTTTGAATTTCTTCATCGTCCGTACTCCAACCGTCTGGCCATAGTCCAGCCAGGATTCTCGATAGCGAGAGATGCTTCAGGAATTCAGGATATCACCAAAAGCGAGTGTTGAAAGATGTCCGCGCGGTGAATTCCATAACGCGCCTAATCTGGCTTAATTGGCGAAGCGCGGGAGGCTCGGAGTCCGGCGAGGAGTCCGGCGTCTCGGGATCACGAGTTCGCAAGGGACAAAATCGGTATTCGGCTCCATCGCGTAGATGTTGAAGCCCGGGGTGGCGTCTATCCACCGACCCTCGTCATGGGCAATCGGCTCGGGCAAGTAGGCGGGCGGATTCAAGTCGCCACCAAAGCCTTGTCCGTGGCGAGCAGATCATGCCCATCGTCGCGGTCTGGCGATTTGGCTGTGGCTCGAGTCCGTAGAAGATCAAGTCTCCGCGGTCGTCGGCCGTGAAGTTTAGGTTTCGAATCTGACTGACGGGCGGGCGTAGCTTTGATCTGCTCGGATGGCCAAGAGAGTTGGCCCGCGATGCAAAGCCGCCCGAATCTGAAGATCTGTCCGGGAGAAAAGTCTCACCTGGACAGCGTTGAAGGTTGAAGGTGCCATCGAGCCTATCGGTGGCGACGGAGGAACTCTCAATGAAAGCACCAATGTCGGTGTCAAAACCGGCGGATCTCGGGTAGGGGTCCCAAGCTGTGCGTCTAGGCGGATGGTAACAGGAGGCGAGGACACAATGTTTTACCGAGTTCAGGCCCTCTCGATGGAGGTAATACCCTATGTCCTGCTTGATTAATATTGATGATATGGGTATACAAGAGTAGATCTATCGCGAGATCAATGAGGCTAAACCCTAGAAGCTAGCCTATGGTATGATTGTTGAGATGTAATGTTGTGTCCTACGGACTAAAGACCTCCGGTTTATATAGACACCGGAGAGGCTAGGGTTACACAGAGTAGGTTACAATGGTAGGAGATCTACATATCCGTATTGCCAAGCTTGCCTTCCACGCCAAGTAAAGTACCTTGGGACACGAGCGAGTCTTCAATCTTCTATCTTCGTAGATGGGAGTCCGGCGGATATTGATAGTCCGGCTGTCCGGACACCCCCTAGTCCAGGATTCCCTCACTCACTGTCGTCAAGATAGTTTTTATCATCTTTCTTGGAGACCAACAGGGATGTCTCACTATCTTGAACCTTATCTACATTACACTACTAGGGAAAAGCCTAGCAGCAGCGCGGGTTTGGGCCCTCTCGATGGCTTGGTACCGACGCTACTAATAAGCGCTTCTGACTAACGTATAGCGATGGCGGCGTGTTGACACACGCTACTGCTACACATGAATAGCTGCAGCGCTGTTTTGAAAAGGACGCTACTGGTATTATCTGCAGCGCCGTTTTGGTGTAGACGCTACTGGTAAGTCGGCGCTACTGCTAAATCCCCCCCTCGCTACTACTAGTTTTATTAGTTTTTTTCCCTGCAGATTTGTTTTGCATTTGAATAGGCTTTATACAATAATCTTTAGCATATCATCCACATACAAATGTAATCATAGCATATACATACAATTAGTCTCATCAAATCATGTCATCATCATAATCATCATCCAACACAAAGTGGTCTCTCGTCATCAATCTCGAAAATAGCGATACAAGTCTCGATTACTTGCAAATACATCGTCATCCATCTAAACAATGATATACATGAGAATAGCTATCACTTTGAGTACATGAGTTCATATCCCTCTCTCGCATTAGCGTGAACCTAAAATAAGTATCTGCGTCGCTTAAACCGAAAACCGGTACACTGGGCACGACACTCCGGCCACTTGTCGTATATATACTCTGGCGTAGCACTTCTTTGCCATTTATGATCTATGCACTGCATCGTCACATGAGTCGATGATATGCAACATATATAGTTGAGCAACACAAAGAGACAGACTTGGCAAAAATAGAAACAACATATCATAAGCATAAATAACAAAGTTCATCGTACCCAAATGACCTAACTAGAGTGATTTTAAGCTAGTCGAGGAGGACGGTTTAATTACGTCACAAATAAAGTTTCACCGTGCATAACTCAAAGTTTTGTCATAAAAGAAACTATGGACTAAGCGGACACATTGTCATATATCGACAATCACTCCATCATGTCGTGCCATCCATCCAAGTCGGGAGATAGTCATCGAGCTTTGTGAAAGGCTTCATGTCGAGACGCGAGAGGCTATCCATGTTGGACGTCTTCCCGCGACATTTGTCCATACGCATGGAACATCCCTGTTTTCCGGCGACCTCATTCATGATGATTTGGGCAAGTTCGCTGGATGTTATAGAACTCAGCTCGAAGTCGATGATCCTCGATATCTCCTATGTCCTTTGCCCATTGCGAGAATATGGGCATCGCTAGATCTAGGTGCCATGTGAAGGTTACGGTGATCCCGTCGGTACTCCAGCATGTGGTGTAGGACATAGAATCCATCATTAAGAGAATCGTTAGGTTCTTTGGATGCAGCAGAAGTCGGTCTTATGGCTGAAGGCGTGCTGCCGCCCTTTTCTTCTTGTCCCTAACATCTCCACCCCTTGCTTGGTAGTAAAACATAGCTTTATCGAGAACATCTTTGATGTGGGTGTAATCCTTTTGTGAATGTTCTTGACGAGTCCAAGTAAAGGCGTGGGAGAATCGGGGTAGAGGATGATGAGGGCGGCGCGCGCGCCGCTAGCATAAAATAAGTACACCTCAAATTAATTAGCCTCCATCGTGCAAATGAATTATTGAAATCGAAGGAAGGATAGCAGCGCGGATGACTTACATGGGATGATAAGGCACGAGAATCGCCTCCTTGTCCTTATTGGCGAGCATGAAACTGACGATGTAATCCCTCGCGTATTCATGATGCTGTGCACAGACTCCCAAGAAGGCCTCATGCATGTAGTACGGGTCAGCGACACAGATATGAGCTATCTGCTCAACCCCAATGATGTAGCTCATGTGCAAGGCATAAAGGCGGACAAAAGTAAAATCCAGCTTCTTCACGTGAAACATGTCGAATATGTAATCGAATCGGAGGAAGAAATTATCCGCGGGGAAGCCCTTGACGTACGATATTTGCCGCGGAACGTTAACCACGTAGAGTGGGTATCCTGGATCTTTCGAGGCCACAACAGGACCCACCCATTGCAACAATCACCAAGCCGCCGCGGGGTCTCGTCGTCATCCCCCACTAGTATTAGAGGAGGCAAATTCTCGTGGCCCGGTTTGACACAGCCACGGAAACCTTAAAGGCGTTCGGGGATCGACCGGCTGTGGAACAATGGTTCCTTCGGCTCCATTATCGTCCCCTTCCCCGTCCACCTTACATTTCGCCGATGGTGTACGGTATGGTGCCGCGGGTTTCGTCGACCTGCAAATAAAAGTCTGCGACGTGAGACATTCAAAGGCAAGCAGCGGGAGATTATACATTTATATTGAAGGGGCTGGTGTGGAAGATACCGTGAGGCGTCGAGCTCAGCCAAAGAGGAGGCACCACCGAGCACGTCGGTGCGGCGGCAGTCGCGGGGACGAGTGCGGGGAGCGGTGCGGGAGCATGTGCTGCCAAGAAGTCGACAAGGGAAAGTCCTCTACATTTTTTGGATTTTCCCTTGTCCAAGTGTGAACGCCCGTCACCAAGGAAGTAGATATATCTGCAATCGCTTTGTTTTGCGGTAGCTATCGCTGTTCTTGTATGCGAGATGATTTCTTCTCAACCACAATCTCAACCTTCTTGTCGATGCTTTCTTGATTAACCTCCGTCTTTCCTTTCTCTCCTCCGTGGTCTCACGGTAGTACTTCTTCCACGTGGCGCCGTCTCCGACACGTGCGCGCGTCCATCTGACGGTCGAGTATCCACGGTTGTCGTTTCAATATGTTCAACGCCGGTTGAATGGAGTGTCCCACTTAGGCCTCGCCAATGCCTCAAGCGGCGAGTCGCTTTCGGCTGCAATCGGCGTTGCTCTCTCTGCAAAAGGCACAAGGATCGTTTAAAAATATGACTAACGTGTGCAGTCGAATTGATCAGAAACTAAAATTACCAGCAGTCTCATGAACTCCGTAATGACGGTGTTGTCTCATAAACCTTCTTGATGGGTCCCAGCGGTGGCGGGCCCTCGGGGCGTCACGCTCCTACGGGACGGTGAAATCCCGAAAGTGCAGGATGCCAGACTCGCGGCTTCCGCGTCCTCCTTGGCCCATTTGGACCTCTTTCCGCCGTAACCACGACTTCCGAGGTGGTGGGTCCCAATGTTCCTCTTTTGAAGCCCCTTCATGTACTTAGACTTTTCTTTGGCAGCTTCGGCCTCGCAAGCCTCCTTGAATATTTGAAACTGCTCTTCCGTGATTGTCGGACTTTCCTTTACAATATCGGAGTAGGGTTCCCCGTCGTCAATCTTTGCTTTCACTCGATTTTTCCAAGCGGCCAACGCGTTGCTAAACTTTGTCATGGCGTGTTTGTTTATCTTCTTCATTACCGGGTCATTGTCTGGATCTTCATAATCCTTCTCATTCCGGCCCGGGAACAAGAATATCTGGTGAAACTTCTTTAGGAGGGAGCTCCTCATATTTTCTATCTTCTTTAGATTCTCATCGTTGATGGTGGCGGTTGTCCGTATGATGCAGCCTATTTGATTGCGTGTAGCTTGCGCATCTTCCTCGGCGCCTTTGGCTCAAAATTGCCGTTCTCCACCTCCGTGACCACCAGTCTAGTAGTCCTGAGTTTGTTAGGAACCCGTTGCCTCTTCGCTTCGGTGCTACACCAGATCCGCTCCCGAGGCAGCACCGGTCTCGGCGCCGGTCTCGATGCGGTCTGAATCTCAGCGCCGGTGTCGATCTCAGCACCGGTCTGCGTATCGGTCTCGGCACCGGTCTGCGTGTCGGTCTCGATCCCGATGCGGGCCCGGTAACAACATCTGTTGATCGTCGGTAAAGCTAAAAATTAAATGCCGCCCGGTGAGCGTCGTCATAATCACCGAACCCTGTCCTTCATCGTTACTAGCCATGTTTCCTATGATTATATCTAGTCAATTAATTCTAGACCTAATAAAATGAATAATGACATAAAAAGGACTATTGTTTTGCAGGAATGTTGACTCCTTCTTGGTGCGGCAAATCCGGGCACTCGATATGTCCTAGTTTGTAGCACAAGTCATGCGAAATTCACGGAAATTTCGGCATGACCTTTCTAAAAAGTGGACAAATCGAGAACCTGAAATTGCGGAACAGAAATGAATCAACATTCCGGCAAAACTATAAACCACTCAACATCATTCACAGAAACAACAAAGCCACCACTTGGGCACAATCGAACAACTTCAATGAAAAGATATAACATGACCACTTCAATGAAAAATAAAATTTGCCTAAATTCTTTTCCTTGAAAAATAGTGGTCTTTTGAAAAATCAAAACCTTTGCCAATCTACTTAACCTAGCTTCTTAATACAACAAACCTAATTAACCTACCTATTTAACCTAGTTAGTTAATCTAGTTTACCTAGATAATTAACCCTAATTAAACTAGTTAGCAGCTAGTTCTCTGCCAAAGCCTAAAATAAATTTTTGCACTAATTAACATGGATAATTAACCTAATTAAACTAGTTAACTGACTAGTTCTCTGTCAAAGCCCTAACTAAGTTTTTGCACTAACCTAGATAATTAACCTAATTAAACTAGTTAACCTAACTACTTCTCTGTCAATGCCCTAACTAAATTTTTGCCCTAACCTAGATAATTAACCTAATTAAAAACTGGCTAACCTATGCATGAGAGAGAGGAGGGTGGGGCTTACAGATGATAGCTCGGTGGTGGCGGCGGAGGCGGTGTGGTGGCGAGGAGGCGAGGCGTCTCGGTGGCGAGGAGGCAGGCGTCTCGTGGTGGCGAGGAGGCGAGGCGTCTCCGTGGTGGCGAGGAAGGTGGCGTCGGCAGCGGCTCGGTGGCGTTGACGAGCAGCAGCTCCGTGGCGTTGAGGCGGCTCGGTGTCGTCGGCAGCGCCGCAGCTCGGTCTTGGCGTCGTCGTCGGCGGCGAAGTGTGGGGCCACGAATCGAGGAGAGGCGGCGTCTTGTGAGGTGGGTTTGGTAGCGCGTTTACGCCAAAGCGCGCTATAGCTAAGTTAGCTATAGCGCTTTCCTCAAAACGCGCTGCTGCTATAGCTAATTTCCTATTCTGTTTCTATAGCGGGGGTCTAGGGCACGCGCTGCAGCTACGTTAGCTATAGCGCCTCTTACAAACAAACGCTGCTGCTATGCCTTCCTCCGATTTTTCACTTTTTTGTTTATTTTGCTTTACATTTTATTTTTCCCTTTCTCCTTTTTCTATTTATTTCATTTTCATTTAAATTTCTATTTGTTTATCATCTTATTTTATTTCCGTTAGTAGTAGCGCTCTTCTCGGAAGCAGCGCTAAGCGTACTCTAGCGATGGCAGCGTTTACATTAAGCTCGCTACTACTATGCGTAGCCTAGCATTCTACCAATGGGAATATTAGTAGTAGCGCTTTTTTTTACTATAGGCGCTACTGCTAAGTTTGTGTCTGTAGCGCGGTTTTCAATTGCTCGCTACTGCTACATAGCACTAGCGCAGTTTTTTGAACCGTGCTGCTGCTAAGATTCGGTGTATAGCCTTTTCCCTAGTAGTGTTACTTCCTTTACCATTGGATAACACGGTACTGTTCTCCAATATTTTGTCCGCATTCTAAAAGAGAAACAAGCAGACACATCACATGTTTACCATGTTGTATATGAAACTCATTTTGGTAAATGAGTTCAGTAGTAAAGTGGACAGGATAACAGCATGAAACAAACATATATCTATGTACCATGGTCACTTTATGGTCTATATCATTCTAGTTTTTGTTGCCAAATCAAGATAGAGACACGGTTCAAATAATATTTGTTCAAGACAAAGCAGAATAGACAGAATATAAGTGTGGGTAACTATAGAGCAATAACAACACTTGTAATGTGCATGACATGAGAACATAATTGTTTATTCAAATGAAACTGAAATCAACATAGAGCAGGTTACAACAACAAACCAGTTAAAGAAACAGGTTTAAAACATATCTGTTGCACCATTGGAGTTTCAATTTCATCCTTCAAATTTGAAAATAGTTGGTATGAGTAAATACAGTAATGTAAGAGCAAAGGAGTATGAACCATAGCTACAGAACCTGACCTGAGAACAAATCTTCTTCTCCTTTAAGCGTTGAGCTGGGATTCAGAGTGGTGGTCCTCGTGCTTTGGGCACTGCAGTTCCCTTACTAACTGCTCGTGTTTGGGTGCTCTGTGGTGGAGACGGTGTTGTGTCAACTGGAACTAGGTTACTATCTGCCGGAGTTGGGGTTAGAAGGGGTGTAGCTGGTTCTCTGTCCAACTGGGTAGGGGTACAATCTGCGAGAGTCTGGGTTATGTGTGGTGGATCTGGTCCATGGGCAAGTACAACCGTGGTTCTATCTACATCAACTGGTAGCACTATCTTTTCTGAAGACCGTGTTGTTACTCCTTAGATACTGCCATCACGCTCTCCAATTCAAATGTCTGATAAACAAGAAAAGTAATTGAAAGTATAGACATTGTATGATAGACAGGTGCAATGGATAGTGGGGAATAAAAGAGGGCATGTAATAATTCATATTTATGTTGTCTAACCAAACAGGATAGCATGACACAATTTCACATATATGATGGCTAACTAAACAGGATAGCATGACACAATTTCACATTATGATGGCTAACTAAAAAAGATGGAAAGACATAGTTCAAAATATGAGACTATGTAAATAGGATGACATGACATAACTATATAATGTGTTTATTAAATAGGTTGTGTCGTGGAATAGTCACGTCAGATGTCCTCGTGGAAGGACTTAGTTGTGGAGCCATCGCAACTAGGAAGCTTGAAGGGGTTAAATTGGGACAAGGGACACGAGAGAGTTTATACTAGTTCGGCCCCTTACGGTGAATGTAAGGCCTACGTCTAGTTGGGTTGGTATTGATGTTTCGATGACCAGGGATCGAGATACGCTATGCCCGGCTCTCGATGAGTTGTTTCTTGCGCTAAGCCGCCAGCAGGTCGTCCCCTTATATACACGGGTTGACGCCCTGTGGTCTACAGAGTCCCGGCCGGCTCATAAACAGTGTCCGGCTCGGAGACTAGTTAAATCTACCTTATGTTACAAGTCATGCTATCATGGCGGTTTACTACAACGGGCCTTAAGTCGCGTGTGGGCCTTAAGCCCTTTATTGAATCGCCATCTTCATACTTAGTCTTGGCCTTCTCTCTGATGAGTCTTCTTTGTGTAACTCGGCCCCTCCTGGGCGGCTTACACAAATAGTTATATCCCCAACATTAGGCCCCAGATTGATTTGAACCTGTTCATGTTAATCTTTTAAAAATATTTTTAAAGAATTAAATCTTCAGTCTTCTGACCATGCAGAGGGTTTTCGTTAACCCGCCATGGCGTCATCGTCTGGCTCCGTCTTAACCCGGCGTGACATCATCCTTCCTTTAATTCATTTTTTATTCCATTGTATCCATCAACGAATCTCTTCTTTTATTGATTGTTCCGAAAACCGAGGCGTCGGGGCCGCTGAATAGTAATTCTTATCTCCTCGTTTCCCGCGCCGTCTCAGTATCTTCTCCCTATAAATAACCGTGACTTAGGTCTTTCATTGTTATCCCTCCAGTCGTCTTCTTCCTCTCCTCTCTGCCACTCGAGCTCCGCCGCCGCCGCCGTTGAACCCCTCGTCTTCATCGACTCAGGCCGCTGCATCAACCTGACTCTGACCAGAAAACAACGGCGAACCTCCGCAGCTCGTCCTCATCCGTGAGTTCCTCTCCTCCCCTTTCTTAGACATGCATTGGAACTCCGCTCCGCTGAGTTCGTCGGCGTTCATCACTGCCCGACGCAAACCCTCACTAGTTTTCACCTCCAATGCTCCATTTAGATCGTAAAACTATGCAGAACTGCTGCGGTAGTTGTTTGTGTTGATCTTGCATAGAAATGGATCTCATTTTCCTCGTTTAGAAACCCTCTTCAAGTGTATGAACTTATCTGCCTATTTTTTAGGTCTAGAAAATATTTCTTTCAGAGCAATAATTTGATTCAGAATAATAGCTGTCGTCTGTGAAACTTGTTTCTATCACCCGGAAAGCTTCTTCTAGAAAATGCCCTTTAAACACCATTGTCCAGGTGTACGGTTTAAATAAGTGATACTGAACTGGAAGCATTGCCTTCTTCTCATGACCTTCAAGAATTCTTGAATTGCTCTTGACACCGGTAGCGGCTTAAATATTATTTGCACAATCATCCTTATATCATTAGGCCCCTTTCTTAAGCCGCCACTTTAAATAATTTAGATACTTCTCCCGGGTTAAAGTTGAACCGGAGCTTTCTTATCTTGTCGTAGGCCAACTGTTGTCATGGCTCCCAAGGCGGCCAAAGCCCCTGTGACTTGCAATCGGGTTCCATCCACAGTGACCAAAAGCAAACTTGCCGAGTTCGTGAAGTCTGGCCATCTGCCAAAGAAAGAGGTCATGTCTTATCGTGCCCCTCACCCATCTGAAGAGATACCTCAACCCAAAGATGGGGAGGTAATAGTGCTTAATTACCTTGGCAAGATGATCCTTGGTCCCGGCATGAACGTGGTTTGGATTTTTGCCATCTGTTAGTACAATACCCTCCAAATTCAACTACCAAAACTTCCAGGTTGCTGCCTCCTCTGCTCAACTGTCAACTATTCAAGCCTGGAGCTAGATGTGTTCATCAGTGGATGCTTGCATGCATGTGTTTTAGAACTGTTGACCCAACGTGGATGCGATCACGATTAGAAGTCAGCCATCTCGTTTACTTTTACATGCACCAATTAAGGCACTAATTATTCTAAGCCTCCACCTACAGTTGAGACATGACTTCGCCAACAACTCCACCAACACCCCCAACATGCATGGCCGGAAGCACCACTATAAATATCCATTCATATTTCTCTTAGAACTCATCTCATCTTGCAAGAGTACACACTTCCATAAAACACACACAATGGTAGGCACAAAGCTAGTAGCCCTCGGCTATGTTGTCCTCTTAAGCATTGGACTGGCCAATGCTACAAGGGTGGTTAGATTTGGCAGTGGAAGCGCCACGGGAACGGGAGCGGGAGGAGGAGAGGGTGGGGGAACTGTGAGTGGTGGTGGCTCGGGTGTTGGGAGTGGAACTGGGTCTAGCGTGAGTTCTAGTAGTGGTAGCCATGCAAGCGGTGGAGGTGGAGGTGGCGGCGGAGGCGGTGGCCAAAATGGTGGAACTGGATATGGTAGCGGGTCCGGCTCTGGCTCCGGTTCCAGTCAATATAGTCAAGGATCTTCATATCCTTACGGTGGTGGCTATGGTGGATATACTAGTGCTGGCGGTGCCGGTGGTGGCGGTGGTGGAGGGAAAGCTAGTGGTTATCAAGGATCTAGTGGATATGGGGCTGGTAGTGGCACTGGTTCTGGCTCAGCTACAACTACTAACAATTGGTATAGACAAGGTAGTACAAATGCAGATGCTGGTGGAAACGGTGGTGGCAATGGCGGAGGAAGAAATGGTGGGAGTGGTGCAGGCAAAGGTGCTGGATCTGGGTATGGCAATGCCAACCCCTAGTCCTCTTCATGTGAGGAATCTAAAAAAATGGAGCCCAACCTACTGTACTGTGTCAAATTGATAGCTTTGACTCTTTTTTCATTTATTTGTTATCATCTTACATATTATCAAATAAGGGCTTCATTGTTCTAGTGGAAAATGTACTAGTGTTCGTGATATATTACAAGAATGTTACATGGCAATGTATCACTATTAAGTTATATACCATCGTTTTGGCCAATTGACTTGCAATGTAAGCTTTTTGCCCGTGTTATGGTGATGTAACATAAGTTGCTCACTTATGGTTAAGTACCAAAAAAATATCATTTTAATGATACATGACATTTCACGAACGGCGTCAGTCATGTAACACATAACTCACATCCACCACTTTGGTTTTGCATAAACTTCTCTTGCTGGGTAGTGCTTCTAGGGAGTTCCAAGGCTATGAACCCGCATCGTGAGACCACACCCCAATATCATTCACATCCTCGGTCACCGGCACATTGCTATGAGAGAGTGGTCATCATCACAAGCCATACTAGGTCACACATATCATGACTTTGTGCCATGAAGTCATGAATGATGGGAAGGTGCATGGTCTAATTTTCTTTTATTCATATTTTTATTGCACTTTCATTTTTTTGTATGATCCACTTGTTAGATTAGAAAGTTAGCTTTACAACTTTGGAACTTCAATTATATCGATCACAATGGCGGAAATTGTTATTCGAATGTTGATCTTTCCTTTTTTTTGAATGGACATATCTTTTAAAGTTATGGTTGTCCAAAGTTCCTTTCTTTTGGGGTCAAAGTCGTTACTTCTTTTTTTGAAGTCATGTATTATTTTTTTAAAGCTTGTACGGTTTTTGACAGTTGTGGCTGTTCTTACACTTTCCGAAATTTGATTTCCACTCAAGATGCAAAGTTTGTTCTCCGGTCTCCAATAGTTTTTGTTGAAATGTCTTGGGGCACAGAAGAATTTTTCTACAAAACTGTTTTTGTTTGCCAAAACAGGGGGTTTCATTTATTTATAATAATGTATTTACAGTCCTTCAGAAGGAGCTAAGAATAGCAGACGGTACATCTAGGATCTAGATGGATTTGTTTGCACTCCTAGCAGCTACCTGCGCGAGAGCACGAGCAACCTTATTTGCTACTCCCCCCGTCCCAAAATAAGTGTACCAAGCTTAGTACAACTTTGTATTAGGGCTAGTACAAAGTTGAGACAATTAATTTGGGACGGAGGGAGTACCTGCCATCCCGGAAAAATGATATCATCCTCTAGACCTCCTCGTACTGGTACATTGCAATGATCTATTGTCTCCTCCATCCTTCAGGGTATTGATGAGTGACATGCTACCAGAATCGATGACCGAAGACATAGTAGCTTGTTCCTGCAAAAGCTTAATACCCTCCGTACGCTGACCCATCCACTTCCTCAGGAGCATGACACCACCCACTAGGTACCGGAGCCGCCATTAGCACTTGTCCCCTGCAGTTCCTTGCAACTGCCCCGAAGGCTACAGAGCATGAGGACATGTCAAAGCTTGTATCAATACTTACTTTAGCCTATGGGAGATCACCTAGCAGGTCCCTTCGCCGTTGTAGGAATCCATGATTTGATACACACACTCATCTAATTTTGTGCATAAAGTTAGAAAATGTCTATTTAAAGAAATATTTTTTTGCATGAGAAATTTCTAGTCTATTCATACTCAATTATGTCAGTACAAAGAACACCAGAGGTAATAAAAATTACAACTAGATCCGTGGACCACCTAGCGACGGCTACAAGTGTTGGAGCGAGCCGAAGGCATGCCGCCGTCATCGCCCCTCCCTCATTGGAGCCACTGAAACCTTATTGTAGTAGACAGTCGGGAAGTCGTCGTGCTAAAGCCCCATAAAATCAGTGCACCAGAGCAGCAACCATCACTGATGAAAAAAGTCGTAGATCGAAGGATCAAACCTGTAAACACCACAAACACGAATGAAGATCGGATGCAAGCAGATCCACCAAAGACAGGCACCGACCGAATCCCACGAGATCCGACGGAGACACACCTCCACACCCCCTCTAATGACGCTAGACGCACCATCGAGACAGGGATAGAACGTGGGAGATATTATTTCTAGTGAGGGACATCGCTGCGCTACACAGCCCCAACCAAGAAGTTGAACCAAACAAGAGCGAGCAGGGGTCCCTCCCGTCAGCGAGGGCCGAGGTCCTCCGCACCTCCATGGCCCAAAGGCCATCGGAGATGGGGTCGACCGGTGGCGGCGCCAACGGGAGGATGAGGAAAGCGTGAGATCTTTTCTTGTGGAGGAGAAAAGAGAATGTTTCCTATTTAAAGAAATTTGGATGTGAGCTTCTAAATTCTCATACTAAAAATCTTCATTCGTTGTTACCTAGTGATGATGGAGTCACTCGCTGGGATGCACATGGAAAATAAAGGCAATTATATGAAAGATGGAGGTGATGCTAGTTAAGGCGACCTTGCAAGAAAACGAGAGAGCATATGTTGAACCCCCAACATAAAGGTTATCTCGGTGCAACTAATGATGTCCACTATATTGGAGACATGTCAACTAGCAAATATGCACATATAAAGCTTAATTGACAAGAAATGAGAGAGATATTATATCTTAATATAGAAGTAATATATATAGTGTATTGATGCAATATTATAGAACATACAACTTCAGACACATGTCCCCCCTAAACAAATGGTGAAACGGGTAGTAATGGCCACGTGATGTATCTCTTCATTACCTACGTGATGTATCCAAGTCCACAAGCACTAATTAAGGCACTAATTATTTTATGGCCCCACCTAGACTTTGCTACCAAGTCCATTCCACCAATATATTCATGGTCGTAAGCACTTTCCAAACCAATAGCAGAGCTGATGGCATACTGTCAAAGATTCTTAATTATAATCAACGGATGCCTACTGCATGCAGCAGCAAGTAAGCCCTCAAGTAAGTCCATTCAATTACATCGGCGGAGTCGTCGTTTACTTCGATTCCAGCTCTTGCTTGCCATCGGGCGGACAGTAGAGACCACTTGTTAACTTGGCCCAAGGGGATCGGTCGACCGATCGAGCAAGTTGCCTGCTCATGATAAAATCAGCGCTTATCCAAGCCCGCTTGATCATCCATCATCCAGCTAATCAGTTCTTCATGCATGCATGGTTACTTCACCATAGGATAAGCACAACCAGTAGATATGCTTATGTGTGGTTCTTTGGATTTTTGCCATGTGTGACATGAATAAGTAGACGATCTATGGTGCTGGCAAAAACGTGGTCTGGGATTTTTCCATCTGCTACCGCACTCGCGGATATACATGCCGAAGTCAATTACGGGAACTTCGAGGTCGTCTCTGTACTGTCAACTACTGGAGCTAGCTGTGTTCATCATTGGATGCTTGCATGTGTGTGTTGAATGGATGCCAATGTATAGAGCATCCAAAGAAAATCGTGCATCCAGACCTCGTGAAACTGGAGCTTGCATTCTTTGCCGAGAGGGACAAGGAGCACATGAAGATGGATAAAAAAATTGTCGATGAGATGTTTGATGAGCTCAAGAGGGAGGGTTTCTATGAGGTACGGAGGACGTGAAATTGTCTACTGGCAATGAGCACAAGGCAGGCCCCTCCGACGACCACCAGAGGTGAGCAACCTCGATGACGACGATGACAATGACAACGACTTCAAGTTGTACGAGTACCATAGGCGTCATGGTCTGTGATGATCTACTCTAATAGTATGTCCGTAGTAGTGCTGGTCTTTCCTAATATTATATAGTTATGTTGAAATGTTTCATGTTCAACTAGAGTTAGAAATTTCGAATGTGCTATGAATAATGTTCAAGTGACCATTTTATGGCACCAGGTGCCCAAAAATCTTCTTTCTCCTTCCCTATAATCGGGGTTTTAATGTTCAACAGCTGCGGTGTCCAAAATCTTCTTTCTCCTACCTTATAATCGGGTTTTAATGTTCAACAGCTGCGGTGCCCAAAGATCTTCTTTCTCCTACCCTATAATCGGGTTTTGGGCATCAATTTTTTCATCATCCATTGGAGATGCTAATTAGTCCTGGCACTGCATTGCTAACGGTGTGTCTAACCCAATTATCCCTATCCTCACATGCATCCCTGGGATCCATAAGCACATCTATTTTCTTTACGTTGACCAGCGTCCAACTTGACGACATGCATACATACTGTGAAAGTCAATAGCAAGAACTTCGTGATCATCCACTCCCGTGAATGTCAACTTCTGAAGTACTCCCTATATATAGTGTTAATAATGGTATTATATTTTGGGTCCGCAGGAGTAGTATTCCATGGATCAGTTGATGCATGCATGTTTGAATGTATTAACAAGCATCTGAGAGTTAATTTAGCTGGGTCGTCGTTCACTTCACTGGGGAGTATAATCGACTCAATGATTCGTTATTTACTTAACCAAGGGTAACACTGAAGCAAGCTAGCTGGGCACAACTAATATGAATTTCATCTTGTGTTAGTTGTCTCACTTATCCGCATGCAAATGTGATTCTAACAAGTCTCCTTGGTTCTTTTTCCATGGGTTGTCATTTCTGTGAAGTAGCCGCGTGCTCATGCATAAAATGTCAAGGTCAATGATGAGAACTTCTCTAGCAAAAGATTTGTCCCATTTTTGCCCATTGTATTTTTCTTTAGATTGCTCACCACATATGCGAGTGAGCTTTCACTTAAATTAATGGATTGGATCTGTTTTGTTCTAGAGTTAAACGGATGGCTCAAAAAAACCTTCCAAATTGTAAATATGTAAATAAATAAATATACCAATACTTTCATTTGGCCAATCATTCTTATCATTTTGATTGATTAAGATACATCAATATTCCACTGTATCATTGATTAGCTCAAATTAACAAAAGATGGCATATATCGAGCTTATATGAGCTTATCAGAGCTTGCATCTTGTAATCATCTTTCAGCTACACAAGTCAAGGTTTCATTCCGTCGATCACGATATATAGGCTTCCTATCAGCTTTTGAAGCCCTAGTAGACAGAAAACAGAATGCGAGCTAGACACATCAAGCATTTGAAAACCTTGGATGGATGGGGACTAAAGATTGCCAATAGAGCATCCAAAAAAATCTCACAGATTAATCTCTTCAGTATTTATTACTTACGTGATGTATCCAAGTCAACCAGCACTAATTAAGGAGCCAATTATTTTATGCCTCCACTCAGACTTTGCTAACCAATAGCCCTTTCCAAACCAATAGCGGAGCTGATGGCACACTGTTAAAGATTCTTATGGGTGGCTACTGCATGCAGCGGCACGTATGCGCTCAAGTAAGTCGATTCGATCACGTCCGTGGAGTTGTCGTTTACTTTGATTCCAGCTCTTGCTTGCCATCGGGCAGACAATGGCGACCACTTGTTAACCCGGCCCAAGGGGATCGGTTGACCGTATCGAGCAAGTTGCATGCTCATGGTAAAATCAACGCTTATCCAAGCCCACTTGATCATCCATCGTCCAGCCAATCAGTTCTTTATGCATGCATGGTTACTTGACTGTAGGATAATCACAACTAGTAGCTACGCTTATGCGTGGTTCTTTGCAATTTTTGCCATGTGGGACATGAACGTAAAATAAACATAACAAGTAGATGATCCATGGTGCTAGCAAAAACATGGTTTGGAATTTTCCTGTCTGCTATGGCGGCCGCGGATATACATGCCGAAGTCAATTACGTACAAGAACTTCGAGGCCGCCTCTTACCGTCAACTACTGGAGCTAGCTGTATTCATCACTGGATGCTTGCATGTGTGTGTTGAACCTAACGGATGCCAATGGAAGAAAGCATCCAAAGAAAATATCGCACATGGTAATATCTCCAGTCTTCATCGCCTGCATGGTGTGTATCCAAGTCTTGAAGCACCAATTAATGCGCTAAATATTTAAGCATCCTCTTGACATTGTCAACAAGTCCCACCCCACCAATATGGTCGCAAGCACTATAAATACGCATACAATCTATCACTTAGAACCCATCATCTTGCAAGAGTACACTGCGATAGAAGGCACACACACAATGGTAGGCACAAAATTACTAGCTCTTGGTTTTGTTGTCCTGTTGAGCATTGGATTGGCCAATGCTGCAAGGATGGCTAGGTACTCCAGTGCCTCTGGAGTAGGAACGGGAGGAGGAGAGGGTGGGGGGTCTCAGGGTGGTGCTGGCTCCGGTTTTGGGAGTGGAACTGGGTCAGGCGTGAGCTCTAGTAGTGGTACACATGCAAGCGGTGGAGGAGGAGGCGGAGGTGGCGGTGGTAGCCAATATGGTGGAGCTGGATCTGGTAGCGGGAGTGGCTCGGGCTCTGGTTCTAGTCGATATAGTCAAGGATCTTCCTATCCTTATGGTGGTAGCTATGGTGGATATACTAGTGCTGGTGGTACAGGTGGCGGCGGTGGTGGAGGGCAAGCTAATGGTTATCATGGATCTAGTGCATATGGGGCTGGTAGTGGCACTGGTTCTGGCTCAGCTACTGCTAATAACAATTGGTATGGACAAGGTAGTAATGCATATGCTGGTGGAAACGGTATTGGCAATGGCGGTGGAACAAATGGTGGAACTGGTGGAGGCGGAGGTGCTGGATCCGGGTATGGCGATGCATATCCCTAGTTTCCTTTACGTGAGGAATCTAAAAGTATGGAGCCCAATCTGGTGTGTCAAGTAGATGTCTTCAAACTTTTTTCATTTATTTGTTATCGTCTAACATATTATCAAATAAGGGCTTCAATGTTATGGTAAACAGTGTTGTAGTGTTTGTGATATATACCAAGAATGTAACATGTCAATGTATCACTATGTACATATGTATCAAGTAATCAGCGTTTGTGCCAACTGACTTGCGATGAGAACTGTGTGTCATATGGGTAAGTAACATAAGGTGCTCTTTTATGGTTAACTACTAACAATCACCAATTTAGTTATCCACGCTATGTCACGAGATGGGAGAGAGGTTCGCCCAGCAAATAACCACATCCACCACTTCTGTTTTGCATATCTCTTCTTTCTCTCACCTAAAGTGCCTCCTCTCAATTAATGAAAAGAGAAAAAAAATTCATAGCCTCATATGTTATCTACCTATAAGGAGTTTCGAGGCTCTGAATCACTATCTCGAAACCACACCACCATCACTAGTAGAAAACCACCAATCAGTCCCAGTTCGTAAGGGCCTTTAGTCCCGGTTCGGGAACCGGGACTAATGGGTCGTTACTAATACCTCAACCCATTAGTCCCGGTTCAAACACGAACCGGGACCAATGTGCCTCCACGTGGCCCTGTGCGCCGAGCCCAGTCAGGGGGCCTTTGGTCCCGGTTGGTGGCTCCAACCGGGACCAAAAGGCATCCACGTGTCTGCATTCCAGTGGCCTGGTTTTTGTTTTTTTGAAAGGAGGGGGTTGGGGGTTTTGGGGGTTTTGGGGGTTAATTTAGGTGTTTCGTATATTGTGTTAGCTAGCTAATTAATAGAGAGAAGTGTCCTCTCTTAATTATGTCCGTGCTTGCTCGACGCTACGTAGTATATATACATAAGTGATCGAGAGAACCATTCAGTACAGAAGTTCGTCATGCATACCGAGAGAAGTGATCGATCGACCTCTCCTTCTCCGAGAGATTGGTCGAACAACAAGTTTTACTGGCTACATACATGTACAATCTATATAAGATCTCTTAATTACAAACCACTAGCATTTGAATTCAAGTTCCACATGGTATTCTCCGGCTTTCTTGATGGCGTGTTCAAGAAAGAATCCCGCCAATTCCTCTTGAATTGCTTTCATGCGATCTGGTTCTAGGAGATCATCCGCATCTGCCACGTCTAATTAATTTGAAGAAGGGGTTAATTAATACATATATATGAATGAAACTCAACAGAAATGATGGTGTAATAAAATGAAATTGTGAATATTATTGCTTACGCACTTCATATTGTCTTTTAGAGTAGCCCGCTTGTTTTTCAATGTCGCGTTGTGGATGAACTCGCACACGTAGTATCCACAGAAATCATTCCTTCCTCCTGCCACAAGCACTTTACGAGAAATAGAGGTCAATCAAACTGATAATGAAGCATTATATAAATGGCATTGATGAAAGTATAGCTATAGAATCAACGGAGATGCGCGCATGATAGTACTTACTTTGGTATACATATTGCAGCTCCTTCGGCAGTCCCGGAGCTTGTGCGGTGAACTGTTTCCAAACCCTGCAAGACAAAGAAAATAATTATTATTACTTGAGATATCAGGAAATGAACAAAAAGTTGCCGATATGGTGCGATAATGATCGATTGAACTTACTTGCTGAGCATTTCAGTCATGTCCGCATAGGTGCTGGGATCTTTCCGTCTGGAGTCTAAGACGGTTACTAGTCCACGCTCAAGCTTAATCTCCAGAAGAATATAGTGGTACCTACACGCATGCATAACTCATCAATTACATTAACCTCGCTCGAGTAATAAGGAAAACCGAATATGCACACGACAGTAACACTCACGGGCCGTGGTAAGGAAAGAGTATGGTATCTTTGTTTTGATTTTTGATCAATGATTGTAGCAAGTTGTCCTCGGCCTCTTCGGCGCGCTTTTCAACCAGAAAAACATCTATGATATTTGTGTTAATGAACCCAATATCATAGATTTCATTTTTTTGCACTCGACGATCTTCAATCTGCATAATATATTGAGGATAATTAATTATAAATACATGCAATGAAAGAGCCGAGCTATATATACAGACTAATGACAGAAATAGTACTTACAGGCAGTAGCAAAAGACCATTAATTTATCGAGGGCCTTTTGATTGAAGAACTCGAAGAACTCCTCAAATGGAATAGACAACAGATCATTTGAAACGAGGTCGTGCTCCTCTTTAATTTTCAGATACAAAGTGTTCGTCCCCTCAGACTCTCTGCAGGTTTTCATGTACCAACTGTGGAATCTTCGCATCATTGTTGTCAGAGACTTTTCATCTTTGACGAGAGGCTTCCCGTACTCATATCTGAATAAGTCCACCTCCATGAAATCAGGAAGTGCATCGTCAGGCAGGTAATCTTCAAGATTGCCATAACCGGCCACCGTCCCCGGAGGATTAGACACATTCAGCGGGAGGCACGATTGCTGTGCTTGTTCGCCGAGCTGGGCAATTTTTTTCCCCTTTGCCCGTTGTTCTTTTAACCTTTTATCGATGTGAGTAGTTCCCACCGCTTGGCTTGGAGATATGTCATTCGATGCGCTCATAGTTGGTTCTCGGCGGAGACTTTGGTGGTTTCCTCGGGGCATCGAGTGCGCTTTGCTTTCACCGGATCGACCTTCTCCTCCGGAGGTGGATGTATCTTTGCTTTAACCCTTCAAAGAACTCCTTCACTTGGGTCTGCACGATCGTATTGTTTTCCTCCTTGCTCCTCTCATACGGTAACTTTCTACAGGCTTTAGAGGTGGACCGATCTGTATTGCCTCTCTCTTCTTGTGCTGCTAGACGCCGGAGCAGACGGAGCGGCGGCTGCGGCGTCTGTCTTCCTTCGTGCTTGCTTACGAGGCGGAGGAGAAGGACTACGACGTCGGAGCAGCCGGGCGGGGCGGGTCTCTTCCACCCTTGCTTGGCGAGGCGGAGAAGGAGGAGGCGGAGTGCCGCCACGCCGCCGGAGAAGGGGCGGAGTGCCGCCACGCGTGCCCCGATCTTCACTCGCCGGAGGAGGAGGCGGTGGAGGAGGCGGAGTGCCGCCATGCGTGCCACGATCGTCACTCGCCGGAGGAGGAGGCGGTGGAGGAGGCGGAGTGCCTGACTCGCGGATGAGGAGGAGGAGGCGGAGGCGCCCAGTTCAAAAGGTCGATGAGCTCCTTCCGCCATAGGCATGGAGTCTTGAGCAGAACCCAGCCTAGTCTACACTTCACCGGTAGGGTGCTCAAGCCGAGGTCCTCAAATCCCTCCGTTATTTCATCAACCATCACCTTAGCAAATCATACGGAATCGGTGGCGGTGATAAGTTGTGCGGGTCCACTAGGATAAACTTGGCCAACAGCCGCCTTGACCTTCAAATTCATGCATCGCACCATAATGTGGCAATTTTGAGACTCCGTGATACCATCCACGGGATAGCTGGCGAGAGCCGTCAAGACATGCTCGGCTGAAGCAGCTCGGTGGAAGCAACGCTGCTTCGCTTGAGATGGCGGGGTAGCCGGGAAGCTTCGCATGTCGTTTGTTGCGATCTGCCGCTTCTCGTTCCTCTTCTCGATCCTCTAGCCCCATTACCCTTCCAAGCAGCGCCTGCATTTGGTCATGCTCCACTTTCTTCCTCCTCTCGTGGGTTTTGTAACCCCTGCGTCCGGAAAACCAACCTTCCACGAAGCGAGCCTGGCGTGCCTCGTGTCCGTCCGTGGTGCTCGGGATTCCCAAGGGCCATTGTGAGCTCGTCCTTCTCCTGTTTGGAAGGAGCGTCACTCGCAAGCAACATCAATATATTGTCGAAGTTTCTTGACTGGTGTTTGCAGTTGCTCGTTCGTCCCATCGACCTTCGCCTATTACTGAGGTCCAAGGTTCCGCCAGCCCGAAGAACCAAGTCCGCAACGGTCAGCCAGCAGATCGTCTCTCGGTTCGATCCCTTTTCAAGCAGATCATGCTCAGCCTTGGACCACTTAGGCGGGCTTTGAGGTAGCCACGACCCGTGCGATGGTGAAGCGTCTTCTTCGCAGCATTTTTCTTGTTTGTCTCCGACATCTTCTTACTCTTTTCCGATGTCATGTGGGCCACAAATGCGGGCGATGATCTTTGATCTTCTCATATTTGCCGATGAATTCTGGTGTCTCTTTTTCTTGACAAACTGGTTCAGCTCTTTCCTCCACCTCCTCATTAGGCCAGCCATCTTCTTAAGAGCACAAGACTTGATTAATTGCTCTTTAAGCGGCTTCTACGGATCCTCCTCTGGCGGTAGGGTGAAATTTGCCTTCAGCTCATTCCAAAGATCTTCTTTCGCATATCATTGACATAAGACACCTCAGCGTCTTCATCCTTAGCAGCTTATACCATTCTTTGGATCTTGATCGGGATCTGTCCCTAACAAGAACCCCTTGACCGAGCAGAAAATGCCTTCTTTGTCCGGATGGGTTCAATCGGTTCGCCGTCGGCGCGATTTCTATGATCTCAAACTTTTCATCCGAGCTCAACTTTTCTTGGGCCTCGTCTCCTTACCGAAGTTGTGCTCGATCCGGAGGGCTAGAAATTATAAGGAAGAAAGACGACAGTAATTAATATGTGTACATATACCAAAACAATGGATGCATCAATTAACTTGTCAGCACGGGCTTAACTAATATATATATACCTGGCCGGTCTCGGTTCGGTGACCGGAGCAGTCAGCACGGTCTCCTTCATCTTGTACCTCCATTGTGTCACCGGAGCCATCATGAACATAGTCCTCCTCTTGTACCGGCATTAATGGGTCGAAGCCATCATAATCATAGCCCTCTTCTTCATCCAGCTGACCAACGGTGTCGATGAGAAATGACGCAACATCATCACTTTCATTTGTGATTATTTCCCCCAACATCGCTTCTGTTTCTTCGTCTCGGGAGTGCTCCATAGTTTCTGCAAATATTGACAACATGTCAATTATTATTCAAACATGGTACATAGTGGCAAATGTAGAACTAGCTAGCTAATCACAATAAGGAATCATGTTAGTGGCCTCGACGCTGCTTCTCTAGGGTTTGGGGTCGCCTCGACACAAAGCTTCAAGGGTTTGGGGTGGCCTCGACGATAACGCTCTTTTAACTTGATAAATTTGGGTGGCCTCGAGAGAGTTAATTTGTCGGGTAGGGGCGGCGGGGAGGTGCGTGGGAGACCTGCAACATCGTTTTCTCTCTAGGGTTTGGGTGTCCTCGAGAGTTTTGGTCGAGCGAGAGGGCGAGGGGTGCTGCAGTTGTATCTAGAGGGGTTACATCGACAACGACGCGACATACATATACATGGGAAAATAATGTTATCGGGGAGGGGGTATCGGTACCACCCCCTCGTGTTGAAGTTTCTTCTTTCTCCTTTCCTTTCTTTCTTCTTCTCCTATTCTTTTTCTTCTTCTCCCTCGAGAAAGGAAAATAATTAAGGAAAAGGAAGAAAAGAGGAAGAAGGAAGAAGGAAGAAGAAGAAGAAGTAAAGAAGAAAAAAAGAGGAGAAGAAGAAAGGATTAGAGGAGAAGAAGAAAAATAGAATTTCTTCTTTCTCCTCTATTCCTTTCTTCTTCTCTTCTTTTCTTCTTTTTCCTCTTCTTATTTATTTCTCCTCTTCTTCCTCTCCTCTTTTCTCCTTTCTTCCTCTTCTTATTTTCCTTTTCCTCTCATTCTTTTATTATTGCTTGTTTTAAAAAAATGTTCAAATAGAAAATTCCAAAAAAAACAAAGGTTTTGCCTAATGCATTGTTCATATGAATATACCAACATTTGCATATTCTACAATAATTAATATCAACAAAAAAATCTGTGAACAGAAAAAAACGAACTTTTCTAAAATCTATCTTTTGCATATATATAGCCACATATGAACAGAGCATATATACATACACATATATGAACAGAAAAAAAACTAATAAAATGAAACATATACATAACATATATGAACATATACATACACATACACATATATGCATTGTTCATATGAACAGAAAAAAACTAAACTAATAAAAATGAAAAAAAACAGAGCATATATATATATATATATATATATAGCCACATATATACATACACACATATATATATATACATTGAACAAAAAAAAAACTAATAAAATGAAAAAAAAAAGAGCCGGTGTGTGGCGGCTCACAATGGTGGCGGAGGCTGAGGCGGGCGACGGCACGGCGACGGGCGACGAGGCGTGGGGCGTGAGGCGTGGCGGGCGGCGACAGCAGAGCTGGCGGCGGCGACGGCGAAGCTTGGCTCGGGGAGGACGGCGAGCGGCGACGGCAAGCGCGGCGGCGGCGACGGCGACAGCGGACAGCGGGAGCGGCGGGCGGCGTCGGGGCAACTGGCGGCGTCGATCGTTGGCGTCGTCGGGGCAATGTGGCGATGAACGCAAAACTGCAAAGTGCCACTTATATACAAGGAGATTGGTCGGTTGGTGGCACCAACCGGGACTAATCTGCTTTAGTCGGTTGGAGCCACCAACCGGGACAAAGCCTCAATTCGGCAGCCCAAAGGGCGGAAGTTTCTGACCTTTGGTCGGTTGGTGGCTCTAACGGACTAAAGCCTCTTTAGTCGGTTGGTGCCACCAACCGGGACCAAAGGCCCCTTTTGCCGCGTCGGGGCCAAAGTTTAGTCCCACCTCGCTAGTTGAGAGGGCGCAGATGGTTTATAAGCCCCACCCGCTCCCTCTTGAACTCCTTTGAACTGCAGGCTTATGGGCCTACTTGCTCATTCGTTGCTGTTGGACCTTCTGGCCTTCTGCGGGCTGAATCTCGGCCCAAATAGGGATACTAGTCGTATTCGGGCCGTGGCGGCCCGAGAGGTGGCATTTTTTTCTTGCTTTATTTAATTTATTTTGTTTCTACTTACAACAAAATACTTATTGTTGTTTTTTGTTTTGTTTTCTGCATTATTTATTTTCTTTTGTTTTTGCTCTATTTTTAAATCTTTTGCTTCTAGTTTTAGGAAAATTATAAACTTTTTGTTAGTGCCATTACTAATTTTCAAATTTGAAAACACTTTTTTTTGTTTTCTATCTTGCTTTATTTAATTTATTTTGTTTCTACTTACAACAAAATACTTATTGTTGTTTTTTGTTTTGTTTTCTGCATTATTTATTTTCTTTTGTTTTTTGCTCTATTTTTAAATCTTTTTGCTTCTAGTTTTAGGAAATTATAAACTTTCTGTTAGTGCCATTACTAATTTTCAAATTTGAAAACACTTTTTTTTGTTTTCTGTCTTGCTTTATTTAATTTATTTTGTTTCTACTTACAACAAAATACTTATTGTTGTTTTTTTGTTTTGTTTTCTGCATTATTTATTTTCTTTTGTTTTTGCTCTATTTTTAAATCTTTTTGCTTCTAGTTTTAGGAAAATTATAAACTTTCTGTTAGTGCCATTACTAATTTTCAAATTTGAAAACACTTTTTTTTTGTTTTCTTTCTTGCTTTACTTAATTTATTTTGTTTCTACTTACAACAAAATACTTACTGTTGCTATTTTTAATTATTACGAGGGCCGAACCATAAGACATTTCAAATGAACTCTGAAAAAGTTGAAAGTTGGCATGGTATCATAAATTGACCCACACATAGTATGTGCATGTACAAAACGAACAATGGTATCATACTCATCAGTTACAATATAATGGTATCATAAACGAACAATAGTTGCGGGAGAAAGTCTTCACTTTTTCTTCGCTTGTGTCATTTGCTTATTGCGCCGTAACCATGGATAATCTTCATCGTTTATCAGGATGCTGGGGTCAGCCTTGACTTTAAAGGGAGGAATTTCATGAAACTTTTCATAATCTTGAGACATGTCATCTTGTCCTCCACTCCCACGATGTCCCTTTTCCTGAAAAGAACTATGTGGCGCTTTGGCTCACCGTATGATGTATTTGCTTCCTTATCTTTTCTCTTTCTCGGTCTCTGGACATGTCCTTCACATAGATAACCTGTGCCACATCATTGGCTAGGACGAACGGTTCGTCGGTGTACCCAAGATTTTTCAGATCCTTTGTTGTCATTCCGTCATGTGGGTCTACTGCACCCGCCTCTGACAGATTGACCCATTTGCACTTAAACAAAGGGACCTTAAAATCATGTCCGTAGTCAAGTTCCCATATGTCCACTATGTAACCATAATATGTGTCCTTTTCCCTCTCGGTTGTTGCATCAAAGCGGACACCGCTGTTTTGGTTGGTGCTCTTTTGATCTTGGTCAATCGTGTAAAATGTATTCCCATTTATCTCGTATCCTTTCCAAATCAATACGGTCAAAGATGGTCCCTGGATAACAAGTACAGCTCCTCACAAACAGTGCTGTCACCTCGTCGTGCTTCCAACCAACTGCTGAAAGTCTGATGTGTTCACATGTAATCCGATCGTCGCCTTTGCTCCGGTGTTTGAAGCGCAGATCTGTTCTTGTGTTCATCGACATACGGGTCACCAAGGTAGAGTTCAGTAGAAGCTGTGTAGTGGGCTTGAGACCAAGAATATCCGTCCTGCATATTATTGAGTCCTTTCCAAGCGTGCCTTTTCGGTCAGTCTCCCCTCATACCGCGATTTAGGGAGACCTATCTTCTTAAGGCCAGGAATGAAGTCAACACAAAACCCGATGACATCCTCTCGTTTGATGGCCCATGGAGATGCTTCCTTCGGCCTAGCGCGTTACGGACATATTTCTTTAGGACTCCATGAACCTCTCAAAGGGGTACATATTGTGTAGAAATACGGGCCCGAATGACAATCTCGTCAACTAGATGAACAAGAACGTGCGTCATGATATTGAAGAAGGATGGTGGGAACACCAGCTCAAACCGACAAGACATTGCACCACATCACTCCTTAGCCTTGGTATGGTTTCGGATCGATCACCTTCGAGATATTGCATTGAGGAATGCACATAGCTTCACAATGGCTAATCGGACGTTTTCGGTAGAAGCCCCTCAATGCAACCGGAAGCAGTTGCCTCATAATCAGTGGCGATCATGAGACTTTAGGTTCGAAACTTTTCTCTGCCATATTTATTATTCCTTTTATATTCGACGAGAAGCCAGTCGGGACCTTCATACTAAGCAGGCATTCAAAGAAGATTTCCTTCTCTTCTTTGGTAAGAGCATAGCTGGCAGGACCTTCATACTGCTTTGGAGGCATGCCGTCTTTTTCGTGCAAACGTTGCAGGTCCTCTCGTGCCTCAGCTGTATCTTTTGTCTTCCCATACACGCCCAAGAAGCCTAGCAGGTTCACGCAAAGGTTCTTCGTCACGTGCATCACGTCGACGACCTCTAGGTCTTTCCAGTAGGGTAGGTCCCAAAATATAGATTTCTTCTTCCACATGGGTGTGTGTCCCTCAGCGTCACTCGGAACAGCTAGTCCGCCGGGACCCTTTCCAAAGATTACGTGTAAATCATTGACCATAGCAAGTACGTGATCACCGGTACGCATGGCGGGCTTCTTCCGGTGATCTGCCTCGCCTTTGAAATGCTTGCCTTTCTTTCGACATTGATGGTTGGTCGGAAGAAATCGACGATGGCCCATGTACACATTCTTCCCGTAGCTTGCGGTATATACTATCGATATCAAGTAAGCAGTGCGTGCATGCGTGGTATCCCTTGTTTGTCTGTCTCCGAAGGTTCTTGAGAGCGGGCCAATCATTGATGGTCACGAACAGCAACGCCTTTAGGTTAAATTCTCCTGTTTGTGCTCATCCCACGTCGTACACCGTTTCCATTCCACAGCTGTAAAAGTTCTTCAACTAATGGCCTTAGGTACACATCAATGTCATTGCCGGGTTGCTTAGGGCCTTGGATGAGAACGGCATCATAATGAACTTCCGCTTCATGCACATCCAAGGAGGAAGGTTATACATACATAGAGTCACGGGCAGTGCTGTGATTGCTGCTCTGCTCCCGAAAGGATTAATGCCATCCGCGCTTAAAGCAAACCATCGTTCCTTGGCTCACTTGCAAACTCATCCCGATACTTTCTCTCGATTTTTCTCCACTGCGACCCGTCGTGGGTGCTCTCAACTTCCGTCTTTCTTACGGTCCTCACTGTGCCATCGCATCAACTTGGCATGCTCTCCGTTTCGAACAGACGTTTCAACCGTGGTATTATAGGAGCATACCACATCACCTTCGCAGAACCCTCTGTGGCACTCCTGCAACGGCCGGAAATCTGTTTGAATAATTCTTCCAATTAACTATCGTTTGGGCCTGTAACGAGACCCTTGACCCGATCAGAGTAAAGACAATTTTGTTAAACTAAATAAGGTGCCTTAAGTTTAGGTATCATTAAGTGTCGTATGCCGACAATGTTGAACGGTGTATTAGCCAGGATCTGTCAATTGACAGGAAACAGATCCACATGAGAAGGAACCCAGGATTGCCTACTGAGTTTCAAAGTATTCGGTATGACATCATTAAAGCTATAACTAACTTTAGGGGTAACCCAACGAGCACAAAGTTTAGTTGGCAACTCATGGCAATCGTATAGCAGCCAACTGGTGACCAACCCCTGTGATTGGACCACAACGTGGGAGACCAAAGGTTTGCAAATGAGGTTATCTACCAAAAATTTTTTCAGTTTATTGTTCATGTTTAACGTTCCCTGGATCTGACTCAGGATAATGAAAGTCCAGGATTAATGGGTTCCTAATTGGCCCGTTCGGACAGTTCAAGGTCCTATAGAGGTGGATGGACGCAATCCTAAGAACCAAAGAACTGTTAGGAAGTCGACCTTCCATGCAATCTTCTTAAATGAGATCATCCAAGGTGAAGATGGGGAAAATGGGAAAATGAAGGATTTTCCCAGTCCCTGGTCACGCTCAGTGATTGACCGGCAGGGAATGCCCTCGAGCCAATATAAGTGAAAGGACCGAAGGGGTTATCCATTGGGACCCTTCCCAAGATTCCTTTCCGAAGTATTGGCCTTTCACGAAATTCGGATCAAAACCGTAGGCTAAAGGTATGATCCCAATCCCAAAGCTTGAACTATGGGGGCACCCTGGTCAGGAATGTGAGGACTCTACCTGGGTCTCCCTTGGTGACCAAAGTTGTTCTTCCCCGAACCCTCTGAACAAACCTCGTATAGGATAAAGGGAGTTAGAGCCTCCCCCCGGGTCTCTTAGTTGGAGCCGGATGGAAAAATTTGGGCCACTTTAGGGATTTCTTTCTTTGCGGGATTCTTAGCCGGGCAAATGGGGGAAGAAGTGGCGATAGGCCCTATTTGGTCCGGAGACCCCAAACATTTAAGATTTCAGTAAGTTTCCATGGATACTGATTGTGGTTTCCCCCATTGGCAAGGCTTCGGAGAAAGTTTTTAAAATGGGGAATGATACTGGTTGCTTGAGTATCAAGTCGTTTGTAGCAAAGTACCGCCATCACAATCCTTAGGTTGGGGACCCTAACTTTCTAGCAAGGGATGAAGGGCCAAAGGTGTGTTAGTGCCGTTCCCAATTGACAATCGGTTGGAGACAACTCCTTCAGGGTACCCGCAGATCCAGGTTAGTGGTTTTTGAGTGACGGTTTTGTAAAACCATGTTAGGATTTATTCAATAAGCAACAGTGGATTAGAACCTAGGTCTTGCGGTAGAATTAATAGGCTAGAAAGGAGACTAGAGAATGTTTGGAACGTATTTTGTTGGGAATCGTTGCAGGTTGATTAGCACCTGAGGCCCTAACATTTGATGTTCCTTGGAGCTAATTAGTCTTTATCCACTTATCGGTTAAATGGCACTAATAAGGTACAATAACATTGTAATTGCCTGAGAGTTTGCCCGAAAGGCCGTGACCATGAGATAATTTATTTCCGAATGATAGTTTGATGATGGCCAGGATTTGATGTATGTAATATTGTGTAATGAGACGACGGGATTATGAAAATTTAAACCGTTTGAACTAGTAAAATGCTTTAACAGCTCTTTTGACGTTGAATTAAGACTTATTCAAGGTTGGACCATAATATATGAGATAGTTAAACTCATACCTAAGCATGGCATGCTTAATCAACGTTGGATGAAACCAAAGCAGCTGAGTAATTAGTGATACGTAACTTTGAGTATGTTCACCGCGGCAAGGATGACTAGAGTTATGATCGGAAAGATGTCGTGACCAAGGTTTGCACTAGATGATGATTTTTTGATCATAAAGTAATTATTCTTGTAAGATAGTAATTTCTGAATTAGCGAGTGTAAGAGTTTAAGATCATTGGAATGAGGATACATGAACATACATGGAAAGGAGCTCAGAGATCGATGTACACTAAGTGTCCGTAAGAAGATCTATAGTTACTAGATGATAGCCAGAACATAAAGTTATGACAAGGATTCAGAATGTAAATAAGGTGAATAATTGTTGTCAGTCCAACATTGTAGTAAGCTTACTTCTTTGTAGCAGGGTAAATTTCTTGATTTAGCATTATCTACATATTAATGACATGTTCCTTGAAGCGTATGTGTCGCTGTTAGTAATGGCAAATCTAAAACGTGAACTACGGCATATGGTTGAGTTTGCGAATGTTTGAGTCCGAAATGATGATCCGAAGGGCTGATGGATTTGGCTGTGCCGCGAGAAAAAGAATTAGAATGGTATCTTTCAAGGAAACTTGTCTGTAAAATAGATGTTGACCCTAACATGGGTGGTCCTTCGGAGAACAAACTCTTGGGAAGGAAACTATCGGAGTGAGAGGTGGATCGAATACTTTGAACTGTATTAAGTCACTTTGACTGGAACTCCTAGTTAGAGGATTATATCGTTAATGTAATAAAAATTTATCTAGAAAAATGCTATGAAATGTCGATATGAACTTTGACAATTCCATACTGATAAGCCGGGCAAGAGTTATTGCTTAGCTGTAGATAATTTAAATACTGATCTAGTAGCAAATTGATGGCTAGTTTGAATGAAATCAAGGTGACCAAGGATACGAACTGTGTTAACTCAGATGACAAAGGATAAGGATTAATTTTGGAGAAGCAAGTCCCTGAAGAATTTGCGTAATAATAAGAAGCATGTTGGATCAATGTATGTTGGATAGCTTGAACAGGAAAGGATCTATGTGATTGAAGAAACCCTCAAGGATTGCTGGATTGTTTCATTAACCGAATATGAATCACAGGGTTCGACACTGTTAAAGAAGTGAGTATTGAAGTACATTTGATGATAGATTGTTAATTGTGGATTAGAGATTGATGTGTGATCTTATATAAGAAGTTAATTGCAAATGATTTGTATTGATGAAGTTAAGTGCATGGATTTGGAACTGATGATTATCAAAGAACTCGCTGAAGACTGAAAAAGCTTTCAGAAATGTGACACAAGATACCTGAAAATGTTTATCTTCCGACATGATTGAGGAACCATTCACTATATCATGGGTGTTCATTGACCTTGTTATTTCGGTAACCTCAAAGCTAAACGTGCTTGAGATTTCAACTTGATTAGATAACAAAGGGTCAGTTTTAGTTGGCACCATGAATCGTTCTGACTTGGCATCGCAACTTGGATAAATAGCTCAGCACCAATAATGTGTTGTTGCTTAGGACCATGATGTTTGACAGGTTATCTAGGCTTAAGTTTCCCTCAGTAAAAAGAGTGGGCTAATAATACTGAATGTCCAGTATTGTTGACGAACCTACTGATAGTTAAAGTGATGCGCTGGACGTGTAGTCCTGCAAGGGATAAAGGTATCGATAATGGAAAACGTTGAAGGTATCTGAACGACGAAACACAAGTTAGTCAATTGGGTCATTAGAATGAATTAAATTGAGAGAGTTGAACGCAAGGTTACATGGAAGTAACAGCATATGAGTGCACTTGAGTGTGCATAACGATGAATGACAGAAATTACTTGGAACTCTAACAGTGATCAGTGTAAGTCGAAGGATTGCAGATGAGCAGAAATGTACCTTGATCATGTTCGCATTTGCCGTATGATCTGGGAGTGAAATGTCTACAAGATGTCCTAAGATTGTAGTAATCAGAAAGTGGATTTGTCAAACTTGAATTCCAAATGAGTAAGTTGGAGCATGGAATGTCGAGACTAAGTCGATATTGTTTATATCACAAGTGTGAGAATTGCTCAGAAGCTATAGCATTAATAGGTTCATGGAATTTATGAACTATTAGATTCAAAAGCATTTCTTTAGTAGTAAATGAAAGTATTTAATTGATGCATCTGAAATGATCTTAGATTAGAATGTTAGATTCAAAGAAAGTTCTGTAGTTTAGAGTGATTAAATGGAAATTCGAATATGGATGAGTGAAATATTGTTACCAGTATGAGACGTATCATGAAAGAGGGAGAATGTAGCTTGTCGATATGCATCTAATATGTTGATGAAAGGATCCAAAGCTCAAGCTTGAAATGATGATTTCTATGAGATAGAGTAAAATGTACAGTATCATAGATCATGATGGTGAAACCGAGTTAAAAGCCGAAGGGATGATAATGGTATAATACATCCAAAGGATGGAGACTACTGATAAATTGAATAGACTCAAGTCGAAAGGTTGATTAGAGAACATCTCAAGCAATTGACTGGTCTAAGTTGTATTGGTACACATGGCATAGCGGTAGAAGTGTAATTCCAGATGTGATGCATGATTTCCAGATTGTTATGCATGGAATGATGATTATTCTTGTGAATAAGATAAGATTCCTTGAAAATTAAAGGTTATATCATTTTAATATTTTGATCATAATAAGTGATAGAACCATTGTATACTATGTGAACCATTTACATGAGATCTAAATGAGCAATGTATCGAACATGTATGGCACATACCTATGGTAACGGATCACTATTGAATCAGATTGATACAATGACAACCTGCTGCATCAAGTGAGTCTGTTTTCTGTCAAGTTGGTGCATGTAGTATACTTAAACAGGATTGTTTTTATCAACGTATAAGGTCTGTATTCAAAGTAAACATCGGTAATCAAATGTCTTAGTGAAAATCGATCGATTGTCACTAGATCGGAATTTGTACCCGGACAAATTATATGGTGACTATTGCGGTGTCAATAGTCAACAGTAAAGATGGACGGATTGAACAAGTACAGATGTTTGCAACGTCAATTAAGTTGCGGTTAAGATCGTTACTGAACAGGGTGGATTCAAGATCAAGGGGATATAAACCAGACAGGATTTCGTGTTTTGGAAGTCAGTGGATTTGATCTGAACCGAGGGATGCACAGGCCAGTCGGATAAGTATAAAAGTTGAATGGTCAATGGTTGCCCACACTGGGTACTAAGGATGCCAATGGTGATAAAGATATTGTGAAAAGCCTCGGCACCGAAATGGCAATCGAATGTAACTGATCGAGGTCTGATTGGGGTTAGATTTGGCAACCTGATTGGCCCCAGGAACGTTGGTTGAGCCCACTCGAAGTAGTCCCAGGACGATCTAACTAAGGGTTCATGAATGGCGGGTAGCACGATCCGTGGAAGTAGTGGATCATACTGCGACAGGTCAAGGTCCCAGGATCTTAAAGGGAATCCGATTATGGCTGGAATGTAGTTTTCCATTAGACACCAAGGTTGGGGCACATCATGATCCCCCTTTATGAAGTGGTCAGGCTGAGTAGTGCTCCCACCCCTTCGTCCTCTGCTCCGTAAATAGATCAATTGACCAAAACAATCCAATGTTTTAACATATTGAATTGAATTAGTTTTATTTTTCTTAATTTTTGATATATTATTTGTATTATTAGAATTTTGAATTGAATTAGTTTTTTTTTCCTGAATTTTTGATATAATATTTGTGTTTTTAACATATTGAATTGAATTAGTTATTTTTTCTGAATTTTTGATATATTATTTGTATTTTAAGATTTTGAAAAAGAAAAGTATTTGGAAAATACCTTTAGTCATGGTTGGCCTGCCCAACCGCTGACTAAAGGTTATGCCAAGGAACGAAAAACCGCTAAAAGCCCTTTAATCGCTGGTCGCCTCCCACCGCGACTAAAGGTTACCCTTTAGTCGCTGGTCGCCTCCCCAACCGCGACTAAAGGGGGCTATAAATACCACCGCCTGACCCGTCGCCTCTGCTCGTCTTCTATGCTGCGTCGAAGCCTGCGCCCTCGCCCTCGCGCCGCGCCGTCGCCCTCGCCCTCGGCGCCGCCCGCCATCGCCGCGTCGCCCTCGGCCGCCGCCCGCCGCCGCCGCCTCTCGCCACGACGGCGCCCGCCGCCCCTCTCGCCCTCGTCGCGCCCGCCGCCTCGCCATCCGCGCCGCCTCGCCTCGCCCTCAACGCCGCCGGCCTCGCTGCCGCTCAACGCCGCCCTGCCGCTCGCCGCCTCAACGCCCGCCGCTCCCAATCCATCTCGGCCGCGGCCCGCCGCCTCAACTGCTCGAGATCGAGAGAGAGAGAGAGAGCAGAGAGAGAGAGCGATGAGAGAGAGAGAGAGAGAGAGAGAGAGAGAGAGAGAGCAGAGAGAGAGAGAGAGAGAGAGAGAATTTTTTTTGTTCTTTTTAATTTTAACTAGTTAATTAGTTTAAAAAAAACGGTAAATAACTTAAAACTTGATAATTAACAAAAAAACGTAAAATTTGATAATTAACAAAAAAACGTATATACGGAGAGGGGGCGGCGAGGGGGGCGGCGATGCGCGCGGTGTTTTTTTAGGGATCGAGAGGGGACGGCGAGGGTTATAAATGTGTTGTCCTCGCCTCCCTCTCCGTGACGCCGCCCTCGCCGCCCGCCTCGCGCTCTACCGCGACACCCTCTCCCACCCCTTCCTCGCCCCCTCTTTTTGCCACCGCCCTTTCGCCACCGCCACCGCCACCGCCCCCCTTCTTCACTTAATTAATTTGTTTTTACTACATGTTTTCAGGACTGACATAATGGCGGACGATAGAGCTGACCCGATTATGGACAACTATGATCCGGACGGTGAAGCACATATGTTCGCATCATAAACGGCGATATTCAATATGTGCCGACCGGAGAAGAAGAAGATGATATCTCTTCTTATCCGAACCTTGACGGTGAAGATGAAGGCGCCACAAGAAGATGATGTCAAGAAACGTCGATAAACGCAGCGATCTTCAAATGGAAGTAGCAACCACCTCCGCGCCGAGGTATATATATACATTGAGCCTCTGGTGATACAAACTAACTGATTTGAATAAATATGTGTACTAACGCGCGACTCTCTTTCTTATTTTAGCCCTCGGCCGGATCGTCGAAACAATCGAGTACGTCGTCAAAGCGTGGCGCAACCAAGACGATGAAACAAGGAGAAACATGCACCATCGCGGTTGTCGACAGTGCAACCGGCAGGCCGCTGGAGCCCCGCAAGAACGCCACCAAGTTTGTCAGCCAATGCGGAGCCATTGTTAGAGACAACGTCTCGATCACCGTCCAGGAGTGGAATGAGCCAAAGAAGGCACGAATTGATGGTTTCACTTTTGTCGATAAGAGAACAAAAAAGATTGCTTCAAGAAGCTTATGGAACATTTCATTCTACCTCCAAATACAACAAATTCGATGAGGAGGGTAACAAGATTGAGGAAAACAAGGAGAGGAGGAGGCTAGTCAAACAGTTCGCTCTTCATAAGATGGCCGACGATTCGGAAATTCAAGCAAAATCTAGCCCGTGACTTTGTCAAGCAGAACAAGACTCCGATTTCAAAGGACAATATGAGAAACTGAAACATGATTGGCCAGAATTTGTGAAGCAAAAGAAATCGGAGCAGTTCATTCAAATATCGAAAAAAATAAGGAAAATGCGGCTAAGAAGGAGTACAATCATGTTATGGGGCCAGGAGGGTATCGCATTTGGGTGCCTAGGTTGGAGAAGATGGAGAACGAGCTGAGGGCGCGAGGAATCCGTCCAGGTACGGAGGGATGGGACCCAAGGGCCAAAAGCTGGTGGTACGGGCATGGGGAACGCTGAACCCGGAGGCAGGGGAGTGTGTTTACCAGGGCAAATTAATTAAACCCACCCAAGCCCTTATTGACGCAATGAAGGATGCTCAACAGGGAAGATCAAGTTCAACAGAGAGAACGACGCTACCGACAAAAGCCCTCGAATCCTGAACACGGAGGACGTGTACGAGGCATGGGGCACATTCCGTGGAAAATAGGGTTCCCCGAGCGATGACCCGTGCGATTCTGAAGCCGTAAGAGAAAGATGGATCGGGAAGCAGATGTTGTGGCGCGGTTGGCATCGGAAATGGAAGTGATGAAGAAAACCATGAGTGTACTAGTAGCCGAAAGAGATTCAGCTCGGGTGCAGCATGAAGATCATCCAGCGGATCTCGGAAGCCAGCAGCGGAGAAGCAGCGTGGCTTCCACGGAGGCCCCACCGGCTGGTGCAGATGCACCGACGATCGAAATTACTGCACCGGAGCCTCTGGTGATCGAAATTACTGCACCGGAGCCTCTGGTGGTCGAAATTACTGCACCGGAGCCTCCTCGCTACCCCGTGGACGATATAAAGGAGATGAAAGAATGTCATCTGTATTATCCTATCGGGAACATGTCCATGAAGGTAGCCATCGGCGATGGTTTACCATGTTTACTCGAGCACTCCACCACAACAACCCCATTCAAGATGGCTATGCTCGTGTCACGGTGGAGGACATAGTCCAAGGGTTTGAGGACACGGAGATTGAAATTGCTACACCAAGGGGAGAAAAGACTTGGAGATGTCAAGCGCCATTACATTCTATGGAAAAAGAAGTTTATCAAGTTTCGAGCGAGGCGCCAAGGACAACAAGTCCACCCCTCACGGTGGTGGTGGTGGCGGTGGCGGTGGTGGTGGTGGTGGTGGTGGTGGCGGTTCACCTACACCTCCGCCACATCAGCCGACGCCGCCTCATCCACAACGTCCGGCGGGTGATCATCCGCCGCCCCGATCCTCGTCCGCGGGTGATCGACGCCGCCCCAATCCACCTACGGCAAAGAAGTATAGCCTGGATTATTAACCGGACCCTTATGTACCTAAGACCACAAAGGTACGGAGCCATCATCAAGCCTCTCCCCACAAGGCCTTGGGAACGAGTGCCGAGGAAGTCGACGCGCACGCGGCTGCTGATTTGGAGAAATGGAAGGCGGACTGCAGGAAGAAAAGAGAGCCCGAGCCCAAGCCAGTATTTTCGATGAGCAAAAGAAGTGGGCTAAGTCATTTTTGAGCACACCGTCCCAAGCCATGAAGAATCGCTTAACGACTATGCACGTGAACTGCAGGCAGACACTCATGTTCAAGGAGAACAAAGAGCGGGAGAAGGCCGAAAGTAAAAAAAGCGGGAAACAAGTTGCCCAGCTCGGGGAACAAAGTAAACAATCGATTGCCCCGCTTATAGTGGAAGCCTTCTGTCCGGATGCCCCCGAGATCATACAAGCTGCGGTAGCACAGGGATTGACTGTAACGAGTGCCAGAGAACAAGCGGCCAACTTAGGTATTACTCTTCGTGAACTATTAGGCCTTGATGAGTTGCCAACGAAGGAGGTAGTAATTACATATGTCAAGAATGGGCCTCTCGTCGAGCCGCAAGAGAAAAGGATCTACCGACCAAATGAAACGTCTGCTGAATTGGTACAAGGGTTACATAAAAATAAAACGCCAAAGAATATATTTATGCGGAAGTTAGACATGAGCATCACTTCAAACATTACTATGTACAAATTGCACTCGAGTGAATTGTTCCAGCTTTTCAATCTGCTGAGCTCGACAAATCTATCATCGGTTGCTACGCTCGTAAGTGATTTATTAATTTCTACCCCATCTCGCTCATATTGCCTGCACTATATATATGTCCTAACTATATTGTTGTGTCCGCTATTATACATGCAGAATGAAGATTAAGGAATGCAGAGTAAGGAACATCCATGATGTTGGGTTCATTGACCCACACATCGTTAATGGAATTGTGTTGAAGCATTACCCGGCGACGTGGAGGCAGACCTGTGGCAGTTTCTTACAAAGCAGGAACTCAAAAGTGATATTCTATTTCCTTACCATTTTGGGTGAGTGTTTCTGTCTTGAGCACATTCTCTTTTGTTTACTCCATGCATGGTATGTGGCCGGCTAATCGATGAGTTATGCATGACGTACTGTGCATGTATCGTGTCCGCAGGTTCCACTGGATTCTGCTAGTAATTAAAGTTAACACCTCAGAATGTCTCGTCCACGACTCTCTGAATAAGGATCCAAAGCTTTGGGGCGACATGAGAAAAATGCTGCAGAAGTAATTATTTTCATTCATTTGCGCCTATATCGATCGGCCTATTTCGTTCATTTCCTAATATCAAGTAACTAATAACTCTCTTGTTCATTTAATTTTCTTTGCCTCGTAGGGTTTGGAGACGGTTCGTAGATACAAAGGTCGGTGAATTCAAAAAAGAGCTAGAATTCAAATTGTTAAAGCCTAAGAATGCTGGGGATATTCAGCCACCGTTGACCAATCTATGTGGATACTATGTCTGTGAGAGGATCCGGAGATACACCTCTGAGCGGGTTGATCCGAGTGATACCAATGCTCAGAGGAATAACCTCCGGTGGATGCTTAGTCCAGAAGCTCGCTTCCGACCACTTCAAGAGGAACTAGCTGGATGGTTCAGAAGGGAAGTCCTCCATCCTAAAGGAGAACACTATTACGAGGACGTAGAAATTTATATGGATTAAATCATGTATGGAAACTTGTTCAAAATTGTATATGGTCATCCGATGATATTGAATATATATTGTATATTCCTCTTGAATTCTTTTGGTTCTAATTTCAAATTTATTTGAAATTGTACATTCATATGCATGTATGTAGTACCGTAGAATATATGAAACTCCTTCAAAATTAAAATAAAGCACAAAAGAAATAAAACAATACAAATTAAACAGAAAACAGGTTTAGGGGGCTAAAACCCTAAACTCGGGCGGCCTTTAGTCGCGGTTGGCGAAGAACCGCGACTAAAGGTCCTCCGCCCTTGACGGCCGCCTGGCGCCCACGTGGACGGGCCGTTAGTCGCGGTTCTTAAGCAGCCGCGACTAAAGGTGGGGGGCTTTAGTCGCGCTTAGTTGGTCGCGGTCGCGCAGCCGCGACTAATGGCAGTTGCGAACCGCGACCAAAGGCCTTTTTTCCACCAGTGAAGCTCTTGTATAAAATCAGGTGCAACTTGCTAGTCAATAAGGAGGATGATCTGCCTCATTTCATCGTCAGCTAAAACAAAACATAGAAACAGTAAGCACGTGTACATTTTTTAGATTTTAGTATTAAGAAGATGACCAGGTAATCTCTAAGAAAGAAGATCTGATAAGCGGACATGTCAATTCTTTAGTTAAATAAACATAAACATAAAAGAAGCAGATATAATTCCTAACTGGTATTTAGTACTAAGAAAACCACTCTTGTTAAAGGAGAAGAAATAAGTTCATTCTTCTGTACAAGGAAACAGAGAGATGAATCAGAACAATTGACAAGACATTTCAAACGCCGACCCAAATATATGACTTGTAAGCATCAACACTCATCGCTGCCACTTCAGCACTAAGGATATTCAAAGAAACATAACGCAACCATTAAGAGCCAGAGTTTCTTGATCATAACTTTTAATACTTCAACAAAGTATCCAGTGGGCTGATAGTGAATATAGTTAATAAATATGTGCATACAGAGAGTTAGGCTGTTAAGAAGCACCACAACACTCACCAGCCCTGAGATGAAAGTCTATGAATGATCACAACATAATTGTCTGGTCAGATGAAAGGTTAAGCACTAGTAGAATAACCCTTTCGTGTCGGAAAGAAGGTATGTGGAACTAGAGATTGTTTGATCCGAAGTCGAGTAGGACCGAGGCCTCTGTGATGGAAACTGGCAACCAACTGGCCATCCATGTCAACCTGAAGTAGCCAATCATCAGATTTGACCAGCACAATCATTTATAATGCAGTGCAGAATAAAGAGTTTAATGTTTATGTACCACCTTTATTTTGTGCATCAGGTGTATAGGGTCGAATTACATTTTTTTATCGAAGTACATTGCAAGCGTATTATTCCAAAAAAAAATGTTCTTGCCTATCTTTCTATCTATGTAAAATTTGACATGCAACCAATACAAATTTTCAAAAGCCCGTGGCAACGCACGGGCAGTCTACTAGTACCCGTAAGCACTTACCAGGAGCTCATCTCATCTTAAACTCACAGAATGGCAGATACAAAGCTACCCGCTCACAGAATGGCAGGCGTACCTTATCTTTATAGAAGAAAAAGATGACAATTTACAAGATGCTACCGATGAGACCATCAGCAACAACTCCACACCTACAGGTTACTGGGCATACAAACTGGAGTAGAAGTTTACTCCAGCGTTGATGATCCCGTTGTTAACAAACTCAAGGCGATCGATGGAGCAAGTTGCTCACGGTCAGATCTGTCAAACAACATTCTTGTGTACGTAACAAGGGGCTGTGCGTTATCTCCTGTGATCAATATCTTGGTAGTTCGGCTAGGTGGTTAGCTAGAGTTTATCTCCTCTTTGTAATCTTATCTCCACTTAGCTTCTTCTCCAAGATGTAATCTAAACTGTATGCGCTATCAGGGAGGTGCGCCCCTGCCTATAAACACGTACGGCGTCCCCTCCGATTGAGGTACGACGCTTTCCGCCATCGCACATGGTAATCAGAGCAATTCTCTTCCACGTCTAAACCCTAGAACTCCATCCAGTGCAACTATGTCGTCTTCCTCCTCCGCCGGTGCTTCCCAGGCTGGTCCCAATGGCCAAGTCACGGAGAGGCTCTCCCGCACCAACTACGTCCTCTGGCGCGCACAGATCGTGCCGCAGCTGAGGGGCGCAGGAGTCTTCGGCTACGTCGATGGCACGACGCCGGAGCCGGCCAGGATCCTCCACACCAAGGACAAAGAAGGGAAGGAATCTGCAGAGCCGAATCCCCTCCACTCCATCTGGGTGCGAGAGGACCAGCAGGTGCTCGGGTACCTGCTGAACAACCTCACCAAGGAGGTGCTCGTGCAGGTGACCGCGATCACCACGGCGCGCGAGCTCTGGACGGCGCTGTCGGGGATGTTCTCCTCGCAGTCGCTGAGTCGCGTAAACAACATCAGAACCTCTCTGGTGAACGCGCAGAAGGGCAACAAGACCGTCGCCACCTACTTCGCCGAGATGCGCGGCTTCGCCGACGAGCTGGCCGCCGCCGGAAAACCTCTCCAGGATGATGAACTCATCTCATACATCCTGCACGGCCTCGACATGGACTACCAGCCACTCGTTTCTGCCCTCGACGCCCGCATCACCCCGGTATCCCTCGATGAGCTCTTTTCAATGCTTAGCAATTTTGATCAAAGGGTGGCGCATGTTGGAAATATGCCCTAGAGGCAATAATAAAAGTATTATTATATTTCCTTGTTCATGATAATTGTCTTTTATTCATGCTATAACTGTATTATCCGGAAATCGTAATACACGTGTGAATACATAGACCACAATATGTCCCTAGTGAGCCTCTAGTTGACTAGCTCGTTGTGATCAACAGATAGTCATGGTTTCCTGGCTATGGACATTGGATGTCGTTGATAACGGGATCACATCATTAGGAGAATGATGTGATGGACAAGACCCAATCCTAAGCATAGCACAAAGATCGTGTAGTTCGTTTGCTAGAGCTTTTCCAATGTCAAGTATCTCTTCCTTAGACCATGAGATCGTGTAACTCCCGGATACCGTAGGAGTGCTTTGGGTGTATCAAACGTCACAACGAACCGGGTGACTATAAAGGTGCACTACAGGTATCTCCGAAAGTGTCTGTTGGGTTGACACGGATCGAGACTGGGATTTGTCACTCCGTGCAAACGGAGAGGTATCTCTGGGCCCACTCGGTAGTACATCATCATAATGTGCACAATGTGACCAAGGGGTTGATCACGGGATGATGTGTTGCGGAACGAGTAAAGAGACTTGCCGGTAACGAGATTGAACAAGGTATCGGTATACCGACGATCGAATCTCGGGCAAGTATAATACCGCTAGACAAAGGGAATTGTATACGGGATCGACTGAGTCCTTGACATCATGGTTCATCCAATGAGATCATCGTGGAACATGTGGGAGCCAACATGGGTGTCCAGATCCCGCTGTTGGTTATTGACCGGAGAACGTCTCGGTCATGTCTACATGTCTCCCGAACCCGTAGGGTCTACACACTTAAGGTTCGATGACACAAGGGTTATAAAGGAAGTTTGTATGTGGTTACCGAATGTTGTTCGGAGTCCCGGATGAGATCCTGGACGTCACGAGGAGTTCCGGAATGGTCCGGAGGTAAAGATTTATATATGGGAAGTCCTATTTTGGCCACGGGAAAATGTTCGGGATTTTTCGGTATTGTACCGGGAAGGTTCTAGAAGGTTCCGGAGTGGGGCCCACCTGCATGGGGGGACCCACATGAACGTGGGTAGTGGGGGAAAGGCCCCACACCCCTGGTCAAGACCAAGATCCCCCTTAGAAGGAATAAGATCATATCCCGAAGGGATAAGATCAAGATCCCTAAAAAGGGGGGATAACAATCGGTGGGGAAGGAAATGATGGGATTTCTTTCCTCCCACCTTGGCCAACGCCCCAATGGACTTGGAGGGCAAGAAACCAGTCCCTCCACCCCTATATATAGTGGGAGGCGCATGGGAGCTACACACAAGTTCGGCGCAGCCCTCCCTCTCCCAAGTCCTCCTCCTCTCCCGCGGTGCTTGGCGAAGCCTGCAGGATTGCCACGCCTCCACCACCACCACGCCGTCGTGCTACTGCTGGATGGAGTCTTCCTCAACCTCTCCTCTCTCCTTGCTGGATCAAGGCATGGGAGACGCCACCGGGCTGTATGTGTGTTGAACGCGGAGGTGCCGTCCGCTCGGCACTAGGATCTCCGGTGATTTGGATCGCGACAGTACGACTCCTTCAACCACGTTCTCTTGAACGCTTCCGCTTAGCGATCTACAAGGGTATGTAGATGCACTCTCCTTCCCTCGTTGCTGGTTTCTCCATAGATAGATCTTGGTGACACGAGGAAAATTTTGAATTTCTCGCCACGTTCCCCAACAAAGGGTATCGAGCTAGGTCTATTGCGTAGATTCTTTGCACGAGTAGAACACAAAGTAGTTGTGGGCGTTGATGTTGTTCAATATGCTTACCGTTACTAGTCCAATCTTGTTTCGACGGTATTGTGGGATGAAGCGGCCCGGACCGACCTTACACGCATTTCACGTGAGACAGGTTCCACCGATTGACATGCACTTGGTGCATAAGGTGGCTAGCGGTGGCGATCTCCCACTTTAGTCGGAACGGATTCGATGAAAAGGGTCCTTATGAAGGGTAAATAGCAATTGGCATATCACGTTGTGGTTTTGCGAGGTAAGAAACGTTTTGCTAGAAACCCATAGCAGCCACGTAAAACATGCAACAACAATTAGAGGACGCCTAACTTGTTTTTGCAGGGTATGCTATGTGATGTGATATGGCCAAGAAGAATGTGATGAATGATATGTGATGTATGAGATTGATCATATTCTTGTAATAGGAATCACGACTTGCATGTCGATGAGTATGACAACCGGCAGGAGCCATATGAGTTGTCTTTACTTATTGTATGACCTGCGTGTCATTGAACAACGCCATGTAATTACTTCACTTTATTGCTAACCAGTAGCCATAATAGTAGAAGTAATAGTTGGCAAGACAACTTCATGAAGACACGATGATGGAGATCATGGTGTCATGCCGGTGACGATCATGATCATGGAGCCCCGAAGATGGAGACCAAAAGGAGCAAAATGATATTGGCCATATCATGTCACTATTTGATTGCATGTGATGTTTATCATGTTTATGCATCTTGTTTACTTAGGACGACGGTAGTAAATAAGATGATCCCTTACAAAATTTCAAGAAGTGTTCTCCCCTAACTGTGCACCGTTGCTACAGTTCGTCGCTTCTAAGCACCACGTGATGATCGGGTGTGATGGATTCTTACGCTCACATACAACGGGTGTAAGACAGTTTTACACAGCGAAAACACTTAGGGTTAACTTGACGAGCCTAGCATGTACAGACATGGCCTCGAACACGGAGACCGAAAGGTCGAGCATGAGTCGATAGTAGATACGATCAACATGAAGATGTTCACCGATGATGACTAGTCCGTCTCACGTGATGATCGGACACGGCCTAGTTGACTTGGATCATGTAATCACTTAGATGACCAGAGGGATGTCTATCTCGAGTGGGAGTTCATAAGATGAACTTAATTATCCTGAACATAGTCAAAACATCTTTGCAAATTATGTCGAAGCTCGCTTTAGTTCCACTGTTTAGATATGTTCCTAGAGAAAATATAGTTGAAAGTTGTGAGAGCGATTATGCGGACAGTAGAAAGCTCATGTCCTTAATGCACCGCTCATTGTGCTGAACCTCAAACGTTGTTTGTGGATGTTGCGAACATCAGACATGCACGTTTTGATAACTACGTGATAGTTCAGTTAAACGGTTTAGAGTTGAGGCACCAAAGACGTTTTCGAAACGTCGCGGAACATATGAGATGTTTTGAGGGCTGAAATTGAGATTTCAGGCTCGTGCCCACGTCAAGAGGTATGAGACCTCCGATGATTTTCTTAGCCTGCAAACTAAGGTAGAAATGCTCAATCGTTGAGCTTGTGCTCAGATTGTCTGAGTGCAACAATCACTTGAATCGAGTGGGATTTGATCTTCCAGATGAGATAGTGATGTTTCTCCAAAGTCATTGCCACCAAGCTGCTAGAGCTTCGTGATGAGCTATAACATATCAGGGATAGATATGATGATCCTTGAGGTATTCGCGATGTTTGACACCGCGAAAGTAGAAATCAAGAAGGATCATCAATTGTTGATGGTTGGTGAAACCACTAGTTTCAAGAAGGGCAAGGGCAAGAAGGGATACTTCATGAAACGGCAAATCAGCTGCTGCTCTAGTGAAGAAACCCAAGGTTGAACCCAAACTTGAGACTAAGTGCTTCTGGAGAACAACCACTGGAGCGGAATTACCCTAGATACTTGGTAGATGAGAAGGCTGGCAAGGTCGATAGAAGTATATTGGATATACATTATGTTAATGTGTACTTTACTAGTACTCCTAGTAGCACCAGGGTATTAGATACCGGTTCGGTTGCTAAGTGTTAGTAACTCGAAATAAAAGCTATGGAATAAACGGAGACTAGCTAAAGGTGAGCTGACGATATGTGTTGGAAGTGTTTCCAAGGTTGATGTGATCAAGCATCGCACGCTCCCTCTACCATCGAGATTTGGTGTTTGCGTTGAGCATAGACATGATTGGATTATTTCTATCACAATACGGTTATTCATTTAAGGAGAATAATGGTTACTCTATTTATTTGAATAATACCTTCAATGGTCTTGCACCTAAAGGAATGGTTTATTGAATCTCGATTGTAGTGATACACATTTTCATGCCGAAAAGATATAAGAGAGTAATGATAGTACCACTTACTTGTGGCACTGCCATGTAAGTCATATTGGTGTAAAACGCATGAAGAAGCTCCATGTTGATGGATCTTTGGACTCACTCGTTTTGAATAGTTTAAGACATGCGAACCATGTCTATTGGTGTATGCGCATGAAGAAACTCCATGCAGATGGATCGTTTGGACTCACTTGATTTTGAATCACTTGAGATATGCAAATCATACCACATGGGCAAGATGACTAAAAAGCCTCGTTTTTCAGTAAAATGGAACAAGATAGCAACTTGTTGGAAGTAACCCATTTTGATGTGTGCAGTCCAATGAGTGCTGAGGCATGCAGTGAATATCGTTATGTTCTTACTTCACAGATGACTCGAGTAGATGTTGAGTATATTTACTTGATGAAACACAAGTCTGAATTATTGAATGGTTCAAGTAATTTCAGAGTGAAGTTGAAGATCATCGTGACAAGAGGATAAAATGTCTATGATATGATCATAGAGATGAGTATCTGAGTTACGAGCTTTGGCACGCACTTAAGACATTGTGGAAATTGTTTCACAATTAATACCGCCTAGAACACCATAGTTTGATGGTGTGTCCGAACATCATAGTTGCACCCTATTGGATATGGTGCGTACCATGATGTCTCTTATCGAATTACCACTATTGTTTATGGGTTAGGCATTAGAGACAACCACATTCACTTTAAATAGGGCACCACGTAATTCCGTTGAGATGATACCGTATGAACTATGGTTTAGAGAAACCTAAGCTGTCATTTCTTAAAGGTTTGGGGCTGCGACGCTTATGTGAAAAAGTTTCAGGTTGATAAGCTCGAACCCAAAGCGGATAAAATGCATCTTCATAGGACACCCAAAAACAGTTGGGTATACCTCCTAATTCAGATCCGAAAGCAATAGGGATTGTTTCTTGAATCGGGTCCTTTCTCGAGGAAAAGTTTGTCTCGAAAAGTTGAGTGGGAGGATGGTGGAGACTTGATATGGTTATTGAACCGTCACTACGACTAGTATGTAGCAGGGCACAGGAAGTTGTTCCTGTGGCACCTACACCAATTGAAGTAGAAGCTTATGATAGTGATCATGAAACTTTGGATCAAGTCACTACCGTACCTAGTAGGGTGACAAGGATGCGATCGCTTCAGAGTGGTGCAAGAATCTTGTCTTGAAGGTCATGTTGCTAGACAACAATGAACCTACGAGCTATGGAGAAGCAATGGTGGGCCCAAATTCCGACAAATGGTTAGAAGCCATGAAATCCGAGATAGGATCCATGTATCAGAACAAAGCATGGACTTTGGTGGACTTGCCCGATGATCGGCAAACCATTGAGATAAATGGATCTTTAAGAAGAAGACGGACGTGGACGGTAATGTCACCGTCTATGAAGCTCGACTTGTGGCGAAGAGTTTTTTCACAAGTTCAAGGAGTTGACTACGATGAGATTTTCTCATCCGTAGCGATGCTTAAGTCCGTCGGAATCATGTTAGCATTAGCTGCTTTATGAAATCTGGCAGATGGATGTCAAAACGAGTTTCCTTACCAGCCAGAAGGAAAGGTTGTATGTGATACAATCGAAAGGTTTTGTCGATCCTAAGGATGCTAAAGGTATGCTTGCTCCAGCGATCCTTCTAAGGACCGGAGTAAGCATCTCGGAGTTGGAATGTACGCTTTGATAAGATGATCAATGATTTTTTGTTTATACAAAGTTTATGAGAAACTTGTATTTCCAAAGAAGTGAGTGGGAGCACTATAGAATTTCTGATGAGTATATGTTGCTGACATATTGTTGATCAGAAATGATGTAGAATTTCTAGAAAGCATATAGGGTTATTTGAAAAGTGTTTTTCAATGGAAAACCTGGATGAAGCTACTTGAACATTGAGCATTAAGATCTATAATGATAGATCAAAAATGCTTAATGGTACTTTCAAAATGAGCACATACCTTGACATGATCTTCAAGGTGTTCAAGATGGATCAGTCAAAGAAAGAGTTCTTGCCTGAGTTGTAAGGTATGAAGTTAAGACTTAAAGCTCGACCATAGCAGAAAAGAGAGAAAGGACGAATGTCGTCCCCTATGTTTCAGACGTAGGCTCTATAGTATGCTATGTTGTGTACCGCACCGGAAGTGTGCCTTGCCATGAGTCAGTCAAGGGGTACGATAATGATCCAGGAAAGGATCATTGGACAGCGGTCAAAATTGTCCTTGGAGTAAATAAGGACATGTTTCTCGATTATGGAGGTGATAAAGAGTTCGGCGTAAAGGGTTACGTCGATGCAAGCTTTAACACCTATCCGAGTGACTCTGAGTAGCAAACCGGATACGTATAGTGGAGCAACCATTTGGAATAGCTCCAAGTGGAGCGTGGAAGCAGCATTTACAATATGACCTAGAAATTTGCAAAGCACACATGGATCTGAAAGGTTCAGACCCGTTGACTACAACCTCTCTCACAAGCAAAACATGATCAAACCCCAGAACTCATTTGATGATGTTGGTCACATGGCGATGTGACCTGTGAGTGTTAATCACATGGCGATGTGAACTAGATTATTGACTCTAGTGCAAGTGGGAGACTGTTGGAAATATGCCCTAGAGGCAATAATAAAAGTATTATTATATTTCCTTGTTCATGATAATTGTCTTTTATTCATGCTATAACTGTATTATCCGGAAATCGTAATACACGTGTGAATACATAGACCACAATATGTCCCTAGTGAGCCTCTAGTTGACTAGCTCGTTGTGATCAACAGATAGTCATGGTTTCCTGGCTATGGACATTGGATGTCATTGATAACGGATCACATCATTAGGAGAATGATGTGATGGACAAGACCCAATCCTAAGCATAGCACAAAGATCGTGTAGTTCGTTTGCTAGAGCTTTTCCAATGTCAAGTATCTCTTCCTTAGACCATGAGATCGTGTAACTCCGGATACCGTAGGAGTGCTTTGGGTGTATCAAACGTCACAACGTGAATCGGGTGACTATAAAGGTGCACTACAGGTATCTCCGAAAGTGTCTCTGGGTTGACACGGATCGAGATCGGATTTGTCACTCCCGCAAACGGAGAGGTATCTCTGGGCCCACTCGGTAGTACATCATCATAATGTGCACAATGTGACCAAGGGGTTGATCACGGGATGATGTGTTGCGGAACGAGTAAAGAGACTTGCCGGTAACGAGATTGAACAAGGTATCGGTATACCGACGATCGAATCTCGGGCAAGTATAATACCGCTAGACAAAGGGAATTGTATACGGGATCGACTGAGTCCTTGACATCGTGGTTCATCCAATGAGATCATCGTGGAACATGTGGGAGCCAACATGGGTGTCCAGATCCCGCTGTTGGTTATTGACCGGAGAACGTCTCGGTCATGTCTACATGTCTCCCGAACCCGTAGGGTCTACACACTTAAGGTTCGATGATGCAAGGGTTATAAAGGAAGTTTGTATGTGGTTACCGAATGTTGTTCGGAGTCCCGGATGAGATCCTGGACGTCACTAGGAGTTCCGGAATGGTCCGGAGGTAAAGATTTATATATGGGAAGTCCTATTTTGGCCACCGGAAAATGTTCGGGATTTTTCGGTATTGTACCGGGAAGGTTCTAGAAGGTTCCGGAGTGGGGCCCACCTGCATGGGGGACCCACATGAACGTGGGTAGTGGGGAAAGGCCCCACACCCCTGGTCAAGGCGCACCAAGATCCCCCTTAGAAGGAATAAGATCATATCCCGAAGGGATAAGATCAAGATCCCTAAAAAGGGGGGATAACAATCGGTGGGGAAGGAAATGATGGGATTTCTTTCCTCCCACCTTGGCCAACGCCCCAATGGACTTGGAGGGCAAGAAACCAGCCCCTCCACCCCTATATATAGTGGGGAGGCGCATGGGAGCTACACACGAAGTTCTGGCGCAGCCCTCCCCCTCTCCCAAGTCCTCCTCCTCTCCCGCGGTGCTTGGCGAAGCCCTGCAGGATTGCCACGCTCCTCCACCACCACCACGCCGTCGTGCTGCTGCTGGATGGAGTCTTCTCAACCTCTCCTCTCTCCTTGCTGGATCAAGGCATGGGAGACGCCACCGGGCTGTATGTGTGTTGAACGCAGAGGTGCCGTCCGTTCGCACTAGGATCTCCGGTGATTTGGATCGCGACGAGCACGACTCCTTCAACCACGTTCTCTTGAACGCTTCCGCTTAGCGATCTACAAGGGTATGTAGATGCACTCTCCTTCCCCTCGTTGCTGGTTTCTCCATAGATAGATCTTGGTGACACGTAGGAAAATTTTGAATTTCTGCTACGTTCCCCAACAGCGCAGTACCAGGGATCGGGCGGCTTCAAGTCGTCGGCTAACGCCGCGACGCGCGGGCGCGGTGGCTACGCTCGTCACCGTGGCCCCCCTCGCTCCAAGGGCAAGCAGGGAAGCGGCGGCAGCAACGGCGGGTCCAACTCCCGCGGACGGCCCAACTACACCAACACCAGAGGTCGTCGCGGCAGTTCCTCCAGATCACGCCCGGACGCAGTGCGCTGTCAAATCTGCGGCAAATCGGGCCACATGGCAAAAGATTGCTGGTACCGGTTCGATGAAGATGAGGCCTCCTCTGAAGATGAAGAAAAGGTTGCCGCTGCTGCTGACGGCTCATGTGGCGTCGATACCAACTGGTATCTGGACAGCGGCGCTACAAATCATCTCACCGGCGAACTGGAAAAGGTGACACTCAAGGAAAAGTACCATGGCAAGGACCAGATACACACTGCAAGTGGTGCAGGTATGAGGATACGTCACATTGGTCATTCAGTTTTTCAGACTTACGTCGAAAATTTCATCTTCGGAAAATTTTGCATGTCCCTAGCAATCGACAAGAACCTTCTATCCGCTCACCGTATCACACTTGATAATCATGTTTACATTGAATTTCACCCTTTTTTCTTCTTGATCAAGGATCAGGTCACGAGGAGAACTCTCTATCGAGGTAGATGTGTTCGAGGTCTTTACCCGTTGATTCTGGAGCTTCAACAATACAATAAACAAGCTTGTGGTGCTATCAAGCTTTCGGCCACACGATGGCACGACCGTTTAGGGCATGCTTCATTTTCCTTAGTTGATCGTCTACTCAAAAAGAATAAACTCCCGTTTGTTGGGGATCGAAATATTGAAACCATTTGTGATTCTTGTCAGAGAGCAAAAAGTCATCAACTTCCATACCTTGTTTCTACTAGTGTCTCTACTCAACCATTGCAATTAATTTTTTCTGATGTATGGGGCCCTGCCCCAAGTTCTATTGGTAGACACACATACTATGTCAGTTTCATTGATGACTATAGCAAGTTCTCTTGGCTCTATCTTCTTAAAAAAAGGTCTGAAGTTTTTCAAGTCTTTAAAAACTTCCAAGCTCTTGTTGAAAGGCAATTTGATAGGAAAATTCTTGCTGTCCAATCTGACTGGGGTGGAGAGTACGAAAAACTCAACTCCTTTTCCCAAACACTAGGAATTTCTCATCATGTGTCATGCCCTCACGCTCATCAACAGAATGGGTCTGCAGAACGTAAGCACAGGCACATTGTTGAAGTTGGCCTTGCTCTTCTGGCCGGAGCTTCTATGCCCTTAAAATTTTGGGATGAAGCATTCCTCACGGCTGTACACATCATAAACATGCTTCCCAGTAGGGTTATCAACAACGAAACTCCTATAGAACGACTCCTTCGTGTAAAACCAGACTATAAATCACTTCGTGTGTTTGGATGCGCATGTTGGCCAAATCTCCGCCCCTACAACAACCGCAAACTTATGTTTCGCTCCAAACAGTGTGCGTTCCTTGGGTATAGCGCTCAGCACAAAGGTGTAAAATGCTTAGACATCTCGTCTGGTCGAGTCTACATCTCTAGAGATGTTGTTTTTGATGAGACAAAATTCCCCTTTGCTGATCTTCACCCCAACGCCGGCGCCTTACTCCGTCAAGAAATATTACTCCTTCCACCTCATCTCTCCGGCTATCATCAAGGGGGCCATGAAAACTGTGATGATCATTTGCTGACTAATCCTCCTAACCATTTGCATGAGGCTTGTGATGTTCCAGGAGATCATAACGGCGAAAACGGTGAAGAAAATGAAGAAAACAGTGCAACGCACTGTCCATATCGCGTGTGTCACGGCAGAGGGGGCAGATCTGCCTCGGGATCCGGCGCGCCAGGTGCAGCAGGTGAATCCGCCTCGGGATCCGGCGCGTCAGCTGCAGCAGGCGCATCTGCCTCGGGAAGCAGCGCATCAGCAGCGGCGGGAGGACCTGCCTCGGATCCAGCCGCGAGCGACTCCGCGTTGGCCACGCGGCCGGCTGTGGCTGGTGGTGGCGGCTCCACCAGCCCGCACCAATCAGCGGCTGCCATGTGCCAACCTCCCACGGGTCCGATCGGCTCGCGGTTCGGCGCCCAACCGGCTGTGTACAAGCGGCGCGAGCGAGCAGCGTCGGCTGGCGCGGCCCGGGCGGCAGACGCTGGCGCGGGATCAGATGCCTGCCTCGATCAGACCGTGGTCGCTGGTCAGGCGGGATCTTCTGCGCCGGTTTTCTCTTCAATGCCACAACCGCGAGCCACAGAAGATCATCCAGGAGCAGAACCAGCCGAAACTGCTGGTGCAGGCGGATCCGCCTCGGATCTGGCGCAGGTGGATTCGTCTGCTGGATCTTCTGTGGCGCAAAACAACACTGGTGCACCACACCGTCGCACACGGCTGCAATCAGGGGTAACTAAGCCTGTTAATTATAAACACATAACAAAATATGGCTTGATCTGCTCCACAGGTGAACCAGGTGAGCCCAATACGCTTGAAGAGGCCCTTGGTGATGAGAAGTGGAGAAAGGCAATGCGTGAGGAATATGTGGCACTACAGAAAAATAAAACTTGGCATTTAGTCCCTCCAAGGCAAGGTAAAAATCTCATTGATTGCAAATGGGTTTTTAGAATCAAACGCAAGTCTGATGGAACAGTTGATCGTTACAAGGCAAGGCTAGTTGCTAAGGGTTTTAAACAAAGATATGGCATAGACTATGAGGACACATTTAGTCCGGTGGTAAAAGCTGCAACTATTCGTCTTGTTCTATCCATTGCTGTTTCCAGGGGATGGAGTCTTCGACAGTTAGACGTACAGAACGCGTTTCTTCATGGTGTTCTGGAAGAGGAGGTTTACATGAAACAACCTCCTGGGTTTGAAAGCAAACATGCACCCTCTTATGTATGCAAGCTTGACAAAGCACTGTATGGACTGAAGCAGGCCCCTAGAGCATGGTATTCTCGACTCAGCAAGAAAATGCAAATGCTTGGATTTGTTCCTTCAAAGTCTGACACTTCATTGTTTATTTACAATAAGGCCAATACATCAATATTTGTTCTTATATATGTTGATGATATTATTGTCACAAGTTCATCTGATGAGGCAATAACAGGACTGTTGAAGGACTTAGGTGCTGAGTTTGCTCAAGGATCTTGGGGACCTGCACTATTTCCTAGGGATTGAAGTGAAGAAGCACAAAGATGGACTTCATCTCTCCCAAGAAAAATATGCAAATGATTTGGTAAGAAAAGCTGGGTTGCAAGGCTGTAAACCTACCACCACTCCTTTGTCTAGTACTGAAAAATTGTCTCTCATGAAGGAACACCCTTGAGCTCAGAAGATAGCACAAGATACAGAAGTCTGGTGGGTGCACTTCAATATTTAACTCTCACTCGACCTGATATTTCTTTTGCTGTTAACAAGGTGTGTCAATTCCTTCATGCACCAACCACAGTTCATTTGACTGCTGCAAAACGGATAGTAAGATATGTGAAAGATACTAAGGGCATTGGCCTCAATTTTAGCAAGTCATCTTCCACTCTTGTTAGTGCATTCTCTGACTCAGATTGGGCAGGATGTTTGGATGATAGGCGCTCCACTGGTGGTTTTGCAGTATTTCTTGGATCAAATCTGATCTCTTGGTGTGCCAGAAAACAAGCTACTGTTTCAAGGTCCAGCACAGAAGCAGAGTATAAGGCACTAGCTAATGCTACTGCAGAAATTATATGGGTACAATCCATTCTCAAGGAACTTGGTGTAAAAATCACTCAAGCTCCATGTCTGTGGTGTGACAATTTGGGTGCAACTTATCTTTCAGCAAATCTAGTCTTTCATGCAAGAACGAAACACATTGAGATAGATTTTCATTTTGTCAGAGAAAGAGTTGCTAGTAAACTTCTAGACATTCGATTTATACATTCTCAAGACCAGGTTGCAGATGGGTTTACTAAAGCCTTGCCCATACGAAGCTTTGAGAACTTCAAGTATAATCTCAACTTGATGAAGTTGTGATTAAGGGAGGGTGTCAAACAACATTCTTGTGTACGTAACAAGGGGCTGTGCGTTATCTCCTGTGATCAATATCTTGGTAGTTCGGCTAGGTGGTTAGCTAGAGTTTATCTCCTCTTTGTAATCTTATCTCCACTTAGCTTCTTCTCCAAGATGTAATCTAAACTGTATGCGCTATCAGGGAGGTGCGCCCCTGCCTATAAACACGTACGGCGTCCCCTCCGATTGAGGTACGACACTTTCCGCCATCGCACAAGATCAAAAGCTGGTTGGTGTTCTTCTTACATGGACATGCAGTTTTCTTCATGGCTACTCATAAATTGGCCGCGTGCAATCAGTGGTCATCTCAGGTAGAAAAACTGAAACATAGCAACGGAAAGCAGGTAGTACAGTTTGGGATCAAGATACTTTTTGCCCGTTTCAGATCATAGAAATACGATAATATAATAATCTGGGTGTTAAACTTGTATATTCCACAGACAATGTAAACTGACAAACAAACAAACAAAATTCGCCAGTATGTACATTTATCAAACAGCAAAAAAAAAAACTCACAGACGCAGATGCCAATGCATGCTACAGAAAACTGAATGTGGGTTGCTGAGCAATTACCAACATAATACATCCAGAAACAAATGATTGGAGTGAACCTGAGACAATCTGTTTGCGACAGAATTACTGGTGATGTGCTGTTTGAAGCAATCTGCTTTCAACCAATGGTACTCAAGGTGGTGTTGCGGCTATTACAGAGAAAATGAACATATGGCTGTCGGTTACAGAGTATAAAGGTGTGCAAAATCTAGGACCTCAGCTGGACAATGGTAAACCTTTCTTCTGCTTAATAGTAATTTCTCGAGCCGATGCTGGGATCAAATATCACATGAATCGTTGATTCCTTCAAATGGTTAGAAGCTATAGTTAAATGATAAATATTGTTCCAAATCGATGATGCAACACAAAAGCAGAATTGTAATATGTTTCAATACTAAGCCATGGTTATAACGTAATCTTTCAGTTTAACTAGTGCTCTAAGCTCTTGTACAAAATCAGGTGCAACTTGCTAGTCAATAAGGAGGATGATCTGCCTCATTTCATCGTCAGCTAAAACAAAAACATAGGAACAGTAACCACGTGTATATTTGCTAGATTTTAGTATTAAGAAGACGACCAGGTAATATCTAAGAAAAAAGATCTGATAAGTGGACAGGTCAAATTTACAGTTAAATAAACATAAACATAAAAGAAGCAGATAGAATTCCTAACTTTTATTGAGTACTAAGAAAACCACTATTGGTAAAGGGGTAGAAATAAGTTCATTCTTGTGTTCGAGGAAACAGAGAGATGAATCGGAGCAATTGACAAGACATTTCAAATGCTGACCCAAATGACTTGTAAGCATCAACACTCATCGCAGCCACTACAGTACTAAGGATATTCTACAGCAGGACAGGAGCTTCTCAACTCCAGCAAGAGCAGCTCGGCGGAAACAACTGTTGCTTATGATCTACAGAAACACACAAAGGCAGGCCGTCCCTGTTTATCATATCTTAGAGCATATTCAACACGCGCGCAATGCCCGACGCACAAAAAACGTCTTTACAACGCTGAAATAACCAGTTTTTGCACGCAGCTGAGCGCTCGCTCCAACGGCCGCTGCAAAATATAGCTCGCGCGAGCCGCTCCAGCAGGTGCTGCAAAAAAAGGCGCGTGCGCCCAGCACAAACAATATATGCACTCCAAACAAAACCAAGAAGATCAAACACATAAAAAATAAATCAACAATATAAATAGTTCAATACAACTCAAACAAATAGTTTATCTTCCAATACAACAAATAGTTCAACAATACAACATCAAACATACAAATCATCATGCGTTTTGTCGGTCATTCCATGCCCAACACTCCTCGGTGAGATCCTTCTGAAGATCATCATGCGTTTCGGCACGTCGAATGGCATGATAGGAGGCAACAAATCGGGCCACCCTTGCAGCCCTCCGCCACACTCGCACGGGATGTCCCACATACTGAGAGTAGTCTAAATCTTGACCACGCTCATTCTCGGCGATCATGACGTGCATGATCACACAAGCGTGCATGATGTACCAAAGCATCTTTTGATCCCAAAATCAAGCCGGTCCTCTCACAATAGAAAATTGGGCTTGCAAAATCCCAAAAGATCTCTCCACATCTTTCCTAGCCTCCGCCTGAGCATTGTGGAAGTCTAGATTCTTCTTACCTTCCGGTTTTTTCAACGGCTTCACAAATGTTTGCCTCTTTGGGCACATGCCATCCGCAAGATGGTAGCCATAGTTGTATGTATGGTCATTTGCTACAAACTGCACCGGTGGCAGTTCATCATTTGCAATCTTATTTATGAGTGGTGACCGATTAACAACGTTGATGTCATTCAAAGATCTAGGCATTCCAAAAAAGGCATGCCAAATCCAAGTCTCTTGATCGGCCACCGCTTTAAGGATTATAGTGGAACCCTTTTTTGGTCGTGGAACTACTCATGCCATGCCTTAGGACAATTCTTCCAACTCCAATGCATGCAATCTATTGGGCCGAGCATACCAGAGAACCCGCGAGCTTTGTTCATCTCCAAAAGCCTTGCGGCATCTTCAGCATTGGGAGATCTCAAATACTCCAGGCCAAACACTTGCACAATTCCAACTGAGAAGCGCTTGACACACATGATGGCTTGACTCTCATCCTTGGCCAAGTGGTAATCAACTAGATCAGCCGGAATACCGTATTCCAACATACGCAAAGCGGTTGTCACCTTCTGAGAGGTGCTATGTCCGAGTTCTTCGGTGGCATTCCTCGTTTGCTGAAAAAATAGATCATGGCTCCGCCAGTTTCTCTGCATTGCGCATGAACAACTCGGTGCTCATCATAAACCGGCGCCGGAAGTACGACTCGGGGTACATGGGAATATCCACAAAATAGTGCCTCATCAATCTGTTGTCGGCATCGATCTTATCCCTCCAAAATGTATGCCTACCCATAACCGAACCACTATGCTTCAGTTTTTTATTGATGTGCATAGCTAGCATCATTGCAAGGTCCTCCTCCTCTTCAATATCAAATTCTTCTTCGGAAGAATCATATGACGAACTCATCTACAACGTTGAATTTAAACTAGTCTATAAAAAACTACAAACTACATGCAACAAATTCATGTAAAAAAATGTGAAGTTGAAGCAATACATACCTTGCAAGCATTTTGTCGAACACCTTGTGGGCACCGAGCGGCAGTGGGCGGCCGGGCGCTGTTCATCGAAGGAATGACGCGCGCGAGGGGCGGCGGCGACTAGAGGAAGACGGAGGAGGCTGCGGCAGGGCGGGGATAGGTCCGGGAAGTGTCGTCGGGTCGCCGGAGCAAATGGGGTGGTACGCGCGGCGGCGCCAACGCCTGGATGGGTGGTAGGTGGAAGTCGCGGCGCGGGCGCGCGGGAGCGGGTGCACGATGCCGTTTCACCCCGCAGGCTGAACCACTTGCCGCATGCGCGTTTCTTGCGGCTCCGCTGGAGCGCCTGGAGCGGCTGCGCGCGCGCAAAATACTGTATTTTTTTCACTGCGGCGCTTATATCGCGCGGCTGTTGGAGATGCTCTAAGACTGAAAAGTGCACAAAACTCAAACATTTAACCAAACCCTTTTTTAGACAATGACGAAACACTTCTAACGCGGACGTACAGGAATAAAAATACAGAAATGAAAAAGAATTGAATATTAGATTTTTTAACATGATAAATCAAATGTTTTTTACGACAATTTTAGTTGACGCGATGATCACAAGTTTAGTTGGCAAGCACTACTATTTTCTGGCAAACATAAACTGATGGCTGATTAGCCATACTTACAACTACACTTGTCATGGTTAACAAATATAAATTGTCAGAGCGATTATTTTTGTTCTTTCCATGGAAGAAAGAGGACCCTTTGGCTAGTGTTTCTCGTGCCTCCTGCCGGTGCCACCGTCAGTCTACCTCATCTCCTGTTGTCTTTGGGCCATAGAGGCACGGTGGATCCCGGCCCTTGTCGGCGGGAGGGGTCCGTTTTTCATGTTTTTTACTTTTGTTAGGGTTTGTGTCCTGCTCAGGGAGGTGGGGCGGCGAAGGTTCTCTGAAGATGGAATAATCTCCCTCCCTTATCTCCGTCCCGGTGGTGTTTCTACCTTCATTGAAGGGCGTGTGGAGGTTTGTCTCTGGCGGATTTCATGAGATTCGGTCGGCATTTGTTTTCCGTGGACCCCGTCTTCGTTCGTATGTGTTCGTGTGTCTACATGTTAGATTCTTTTGATCTATGCTTATCTTCATCGTCGATAGTTGCTGTTCTGGTGTGTTGGTCCTATGTTGCTTTAGCACGACGACCTCCTAGTTTTCTACTACAACAAGACTTGCCTGATTGCGATGAGGGAGGGACGAAAATGGTGACGCGCCTTTGGCTCGCCCCAGTGCTTCTAGTCGTCGCTAGATGGTCTACGAATCTAGATGTACTTTTTAGTTATAATGTTCTTTATACCTTAACGGTTGATTGCTGATTAATAGATTAAAAAATTCTTGCAGAAAAATATATAGATTTGTCAAAAAACATTTAATTTGCCATGTTCAAATCCCGAACGTTTCGGACTTGGCGTCTAGGCCCAAAAAGTAAACAAGGCAGCCCATGATTCCCAGCCCGACCCGTTCGAGAGCGACGGAATATCAAATGCTGCTGCGTTATAGCATCCGAGACAGGGCAAGATGTGAGCTACAATCTCCGCTGCCGTCACAACTCCACAACTCCACCACGGATCGAGAGCTGAGCTCCCACCCGGCAACTGCAGCCGGATCGCCGACGCTCCTCCCGGACGGGGTCGCCACCACTCGTCTGAGGCTGATCGGGAGCTCCCAGGCGCCCACCATGGCGGAGGCTGCAAGAGCGACGCCTCTCCACCCCGGCATCCCGGATGAGATCTTCATCTGGGAGATCCTCCTCCGCTTGCCCCCCGAACCCCTCCTCCGCTGCCGCGCTGTCTGTCGCGCCTGGCGCTGCGGTACCTCCGCCCACGACTTGCTCCTCGCCCACCACGCCCGCCAGCCCGCCCTACCCCTACTCTGCGCTGACAGTGACGACCACTTGTCCAGAGACTTCATCACCTGCGACCACCTAGCTGCCGACAAGCTCCAGTCCGTCGGGCGACTTGACAAATCCTCGGGCTTCTTTCCCGTGGCCTGCTGTGACGGCCTCCTCGTCTTACACACCTGGAATGCGAGGGGTAAGGGGCTCTCCATCTGCAACCCGGTCACTTGTCAATATGCTCCCCTCCACAAGCTTGATGGCTTCAGGTTCTTGGGGATGTACCCCCACTTCCCTACCGGCGAGTACCGACTGTTGCTGTGCCCGGACCCGTGGTTCATGGCTGATGAACTGGTACCTCATGCTCAAAGTGGCTTCTACGTCTTCACATTAGGCTCTGCCCAGCCGCCCAGGCACATAGGTCGCCTTGATGCAGAGGAACTGATGAATTCCCCTGGATCTATCCTTTTCCGTGGTAACTTGCATTGCTACATAGACAACCTGATAACGGTATTTGACACCACATCTAAGTTGTTCCGGCAGATGCGCTCTCCGCTTGTTCCCGACCATGGCCATGCTGATCTGTTTGAGGCAGGTGACATGCTTGGCATGTACAGTCTTAATGAGGAAGAGACCATCGTTGATATATGGGTGATGCAGGACTATGAAGGTGAAGTTTGGGCCTCCAAAGGCCGGGTTGAATTGCCGATTGCAAAGATAATGGCGCAATTTGAATACTTTGGCTGTTGTTGGGATGTGGAGGCTGCATATTGAGATGGCGACGTGTTCGTGCTGGCCAAATTTGACAATGACTCGCTACTTCGTGTTAACATCGATAGCAAGTTGGTTGATAGTCTCCATCGCAGATTCCTCTGGCATACTGGACTTCGGCTCAAACAATCTCTAGTTTCACATAACTTCTTTCCGTCAATAGAGGACTGCTGAATATATGGTTATCTTCTGAATATTATTAAGGGTTTCATCTGACCAGATGGTTATCTTCTGAATATTATTTAGGATTTCATCTGAGGACTGCTGAGTGCGTTGGTGCTTCTTAACGGGCTATCTCTCTGTATCCACATGAGCTCCAGTATGTTTTACTGGATCCTCTATGAGACTACTTGCTATTTTTATGTATGAAAAATTATGACCAAGAAGCTTTTGCTGCTATATGGTTGTGTTATATTTCTTTTAATATCATTTTGGGCTGAAGTGGTTGCCGTGAATGTTGATACTAAAATTATAAGTCATTTGGATCAGTGTTTGAAATGTCTGCCTATTGCTCTGACTCATGTATATGTTTTCTTGAACTTAAGAACGGGCTTTGCTTCTTCCCCCTTTATATTGTGGCCTGCTTAGTACTTAATTGTTAGCAATTTTAGAGTTTACCAAACTGACCTTTTAATACTAAATATTTAGAAAATATACTGTTGATTCATGTTTCTATGTTTTGTTTTAGCTGACGGTGAAATAACTCAGATTGGCCTCCTTGTTGACTAGCTTCTTGCAATTATGCCCACACCACTTATAGGCTACTCATGGTTAATTATCTTTTTTGCGTCCGTGCGTGCGTGCGTGTGTGCGTGCGTGCGTGCGTGCGTGTGTGTGTGTGTGTGTGTGTGTGTGATAAATATAAATACTGGAGACAAATATAAATCAGAGTGCATGGTTACAGTTACACTGTCGATTCAGTGTAAAAGTTTAACATCTGGATTAATATAACCCAGTGTGTCTGCGATCTGAAACTAGCGAACATTCTCTTGGGCTGAAATTGTAGTTGCAAGTATAACTGAGAGATGACGAGCTGCCAACCTCTCTTGGGGAGCTTGCTAGGCGCACGAAGATCTACACTATTGAATACTGTTGGCACAGGCCCGGCCTTGACGCTGCGATCCGCCGTGTACTTTCCGGGGAGACGCACGTACGAGACTAGCTCGAGTACTTTCCGAGTGTACGCGCACGTATACACCAAGCAATCAAGCAGCCTAGCTGCTGGATGGATTCCTCTTGAGTGCTAGTTTATGCACGTACAAACTAGGAAACGATCAGCCGTCGGCACCTTCGAGAGACACTGCACGTCGACGGAATATGCACGCAAGAACACACAGTCGATATGATGGCTAATAGGTGCGTGTCGCACCTATGTTTTGTATTACTTTGATCTGGTCTGGGTTGAGTTACAAGGGGTACTACGTAGAGATATATATAGTACTACTAATTAACCTATACATAGCCTGACTCGGGCACAACTCCAAGCCCGTATCGGACTGGATGTCCTAGTCGTGATTATTTCCAACAATCACCCCCCTAAGCACGATGTCCTCACGTCATAGCTTGGACACCGATCCTTCGCCGCATTTTGACGAATTTCTGTCATCCCAAAGACCTGGTCAGGATATCTGCAAGCTGATCGTCGGTGCAAACGTAGTTGATGTCGATTTTGCTTTCTTCCACACACTCCCTTAGGTATCGATACCTCGTATCGATGGGTTTGCATCCACCATGATGCATTTGATTCTTCCATAGAGAGATTGCAGACTCGTCATCAATGTTGAGCACCACTCGTTCCTTACCTGTGAGGTCACCGAGTAGCCTTCCAAGGCACATGCCTTGACACACCGCGGTTGCAGCTGCAATATACTCCGCTTCACGAGATGATAATGCGACCACCTTCTGTTTTTGTGATAGCCAACTCACTATGCTTCCTCCCAAGAAATATGCCACGCCCGACGTACTTTTACGGTCGTCCACATCTCCTACCATGTCGCTATCACTGTAACCAAGTAGCTCCACCATCTCCTTCTTCTTCTTTCTCAAATAGACACAACCGAAGTTTGTTGTCCCTTTGATGTACCTGAGTATATTTTCCACAGCTGCCCAATGCTCCATCGTGGGTGCTTCCATGAAGCGACTCACCATGCCAACGGAATAGGTCAAGTCCGGTCTTGTATTCGTGAGATACCTCAGCTTTCGGACCACACTTCTATACTCCGTTGCATCAACCGCAGGTGCTTCACTCTTCTTGCTTAGTATGAGACGAGGTTTCATTGGAACATGACTTGGATTGCAATCTTTCATGCCACAGCTTTCAAGTACCTTCTTTGCATACGCCTCCTGGCATATTGTGATCCCCTCCGGCTTTTGCTGTACCTCGATCCCAAGGTAGTAACTCAAGAGCCCTAGATCAGCCATCTTGAATAGCTCCTCCATTTGTAGCTTGAAGTTTGCAATCACCTCTTCGTCTGCTCCAGTTATCAATAGATCATCCACATAGATGCCCACTAAGAGACGATCCTTGCCTTTACCTCATTTATACATCGTATGCTCCAGTGGGGCTTTCTCAAACTCAAGAGAAATCAATGTACGATCAAGCTTGATGTTCCATGCCCGAGGAGCTTGTCGTAGCCCGTACAATGCCTTGTGTAGCTTCAATACCTTGTGCTCCTCTCCTTCTTGGATGTACCCCGGTGGTTGCTTCACATACAACTCTTCTTCTAACTCCCCAGTCAACAACGCGGAATTCACATCCATATGATGTATCCTCCAAGATTCTTGAGCTGCGAGAGCTATAAGTAGCCTCACTGTGTCCATCCTTGCAACTGGAGCGAACACTTCTTCGAAGTTCACACCTTGCTCTTGCACGTTTTCTTTAGCCACGAGCCTTGCTTTATGCTTCACCAAGTCCCCTTTGGCATCCTTCTTGACTTTGTACACCCACTTGAGCTCTATGGCATTATGTCCGTTGGGAAGATCCACGAGCTCACATACTTTGTTGTCTCGGATCGACCACAACTCGTCATCCATAGCATGACGCCAACACTCCTCCATATTTGCATCTTCAAAAATTTCCGGATTCTCGATGTGCAAACTTTGCTGCCCTTTACTTTTCATCTTCACCGAATTTATCTGAAGCCCTGCTTCTGGAGAGAGATCCAACACGCGTCGCATGCATACTGGTGGTTGCTCCATCGTCTCATGTTCTGTCGAAGACGACGCCACATCTTCTGGAGTTGCCAAACCTCCTATTGCTGGCATTTTTGGATCTGTCGGTCCAATTCCTGGGCGCTTAAGCCTGCTCAAACTGCTTACCAGATTGTTTACTGGGCCACACCCCCGTGGACTGATTCCTGGAGAATCTGCAGCCCGACCTGCTAGGCTGCTATCTCCCGGTTGAACGTCTACCTTTTCTTGGTATTGCCCACCTTCTGGTCCATCCATCACAAGGCTTGCACGTAGTGGTGTGTCCCTTTCTTCTGTCCCATGCAAGGCAGCACAAGGCCATGCATCACGTGGTTGGCTGCTGCTGCATGGAGGTGTGCGTGCTTCGATGAATCCATCAGCCGGCTCGTCCGCTAGGCTACACGCAGTAGGGACCAAAGCTTCCACCGCATGCTCGCGCTGGCTGACCGGAGCGGCGCACACAGCGCGTGGACACATCACGTCAGATCCACCGCGACCCGCGACGTCCGCATAACTCGCGGTTGTATTGTCCAATATCACGTATGCGCCACATTCATCTGGTTCGAGTGCAGCTTGCCGCGTGTCGCATTCTTCTGGCGACACGTTTTCGCCGTCTTCTAGCGCGATTGCATCATCACGCCTTGTGTCGTGGTCTTCTGGCGCCACGTCTTCGCCTGTTGCTGGCATGACCACACCGTCACGCCTTGCGTCATGGTCTTCTGGCGCCACGAATTCGCCTGGTTTTACTGGCATGACCACACCATCACGCCTTGTGTCATGGTCTTCTGGCGCCACAACATCGCCTGGGTTTAATGGCGCGGATGCACTGACCGGACCCGTGTCCAGCTGACCAAGATCATCTGGATCCTCCTCGCCCACTAGCTCACACATCAGCATCATATCCCCGTCGTCTCCTTCCTCGGCAATGAGCGCCCGCTGCTTCGGTGTTTCCTCGCAGTCACCCTTGAAGTGCCCGAGGAAGCCACACTTATAGCACCTTACTTTTCTGATGTCAAACTTCCTCCTCGGTGGTTCAGGTGCAGTCTCGTCATCCGAGTCGGCGAAGTTTTTTCTCGCCGAGCGCTACTTCCCTTTCCCCTTCTTCTTGCCGCTGCTCGTGGATCCACCTTGCTTTTCTTTCAACAGGGCGGTAAATTGCGCCTTTGTCAACATCAGGTGCTCACTCGCCTCTGCGTCGCCGAAACTGAGACGAATTCTCTCGTCGTGTGCCTTGAACCTTCCGACGAGATCCTCGACCGTGAGAGTCTTCAGGTCGAGACATTGCTCGATCGACGTGACGATCTGAATGTAGCGTGCCGGCGCGGCGCGCAAAAATCGTCGGACGATCGAACTTCTTCTAGGGTTGAACCATAGCTGCGTATGCCGTTGACGAGGGTCTTGAGACGGGCGGCAAACTGATCAACCGTCTCACTTTCATCCATCTTCAGGCACTCGTAGTTTCTCATCAAGGACTGAAGGTGTGCTTCCTTGACACGGTCATGACCCTGGTGCAGGATCTTGATGGTCTCCCATGCCTCCTTCGCCGAGTTCTTTCCGACAAGGTGTTGCAGCACATCCTTCGGCATGGCGGAGTAGATCGCCATTAATGCCTAACGATCAATCCGGTACTTTGCCGCGCCCTTCGCGTACTCGGCGCCGCCGGGTTCAACGGCTTCCCAGAACTCAGCCCCTTCCATCGCGACCTCCATGTTCATCGCCCATAGTGCGTAGTCCTCTCGATCCAGACGGGGAAATTGCGATCCCCCCACCATCGGCATCGGTGCTCCCGCTGCCGCCGTCACGATCTCCTTGCCCGTGGTCGACATGATCCTTCGATTGCTTTCCGAAGATCACGACCGACAAACCAAGCTCTGAATACCAATTGTTGGCACAGGCCCGGCCTCGACGCTGCGATCCGCCGTGTACTTTCCGGGGAGACGCACGTACGAGACTAGCTCGAGTACTTTCCGAGCTAACCAGTTGGAGACGCAGACAGTGTACGCGCACGTATACACCAAGCAATCAAGCAGCCTAGCTGCTGGATGGATTCCTCTTGAGTGCTAGTTTATGCACGTACAAACTAGGAAACGATCAGCCGTCGGCACCTTCGAGAGACACTGCACGTCGACGGAATATGCACGCAAGAACACACAGTCGATATGATGGCTAATAGGTGCGTGTCGCACCTATGTTTTGTATTACTTTGATCTGGTCTGGGTTGAGTTACAAGGGGTACTACGTACAGATATATATAGTACTACTAATTAACCTATACATAGCCTGACTCGGGCACAACTCCAAGCCCGTACCGGACTGGATGTCCTAGTCGTGATTATTTCCAACAAAATACTCCCTCCTTTCCTACATATAAGTATTTTTAGCGATTTCAATATGAACTACATACGGATGTACATAGACGTAGTTTAGAGTGTAGATTCACTCATTTTGCTCTGTATGTAGTCGTACTAGAATCTGTAAAAAGACTTATATTTAGGAACGGAGAAAGTACATTGATACATTATGTAAGAAAGAGAGGTACCAAACGGAGGCTGCCAGCTTGAGGTGGGATTAAGTTCAACATTGACGGGGCGTTTTTTGCCGTGAAACTCCTTTGTGGGTTGTTGCATGGTTGCTCGTTATGATTCAGGGACCGTTGTCGAAGCATGCTATTGCTGCTGATCTGGGTGTGATCAGAGTGGTCTTTCAGACGGACTCGCAACTCCTAGCTGAGGCACTGGATGTTCGAAGAATGGATTCACCAGCTTATGCTCCGGTCACTTGAGGACATCAAATTTCAGCTGAAGATGTGGTTTTCAAAGGATGAAATAGCTCCTTGTCGTTGAGGGGCGAACACTAGTGCATGAACCTGGAAGGCTAGGTAGTGTGTGTTTGCCAAACACTTCTGTTTGCTGGGAGTCTTATGTACCCGCCTGCAGTGGCTATGTTTTTTTTTTCTTCCCCTCGGAAAATTACTCTTATTTTGGGACGGAGGGAGTATATATCCTTTTCGAGAGCAATAGCGTGAGCATCCTTAACTGTTTTCTTTGTTTTTCGTTGCAGTCCTTGTTGTACCAGACCTCACTGACTGATGGACCACATGCATGAACATTCACAGTGGACAGGGAGCGGTCCTCGCCTTTGCCACAATTCTTTCCGTCCAGATGATGAACACGATTTGTATCCTTTTTTTGGGGGCTAGCTTCTCTTAAACCAATTAGTTCGTACGGCTTAGGAATCGGGAAAGGTAGACGTAAGGGCATTTTGACTTTAGTAGCTGAAGTTGCAGCGAGGCTAACTAAAGATGAAGGTCGGTTAAGAAAACACAGTAAGAATTCGATGAAAAACCATCAGACGCATGTGAGAAACTTTGGAAGGAAACCAAACGGAGGATGACCAGGAGAAAAAGGTTCAAAACTAGTTTGTTGAGTAAACGTGTACTACCAGCTGAGGCTAGCGAAAGAATCACCTATCATCCAAATTAACACACCAGGTCCACGTTAACTCACTCTTCCTTTATCTACTACTACTATAAAAGAAAGAGAGGGGCAGATCCAAGCAATCACACCCATCCATCATTAAGATCTAACGGTTCTTAATTCTTCTGTGTTTAGCGCTACCAACCACGCAATAAGCCACAATAGATCGATCGCTAATCTGCCCCCAGTAAAAAAAAAAGAACCGTTCGCTCGCACGACCTCCTCCTTATCCTCCCGCACGACCTCCTCCTCCTCCTCCCGCGCCGTTCGCCTCCCGCAACCGCGCCCATCGCCGCAGGCTCGCGCCGCCGGAGCGCGCCCTTCACTGTCGCCTCACGCCGCCGGAGCCACGGGAGCCGCCGCTGGTCGCCGCCTCCCCACCCGCTGGAGCCGCCTGTCGCGCCTTCGCCGCCTCCCATGGCGCCTCGTGTTGCCGCCTCCCGGTCGCGGGAGCCATGGCGCCTCATGTCGCCGCCCCCACCCTGGAGCCGCCTGTCGCGCCTTTCGCCGCCTCTCGCGGCGCCACAGTGTCGCCGCCTCCCCAGCCGCGGGAGCCACCCCGCAGCGGGTCGCTGCCTCCCAGCCGCCGGAGCCACCCCGCCGCGCCCTTCGCCGCCTCTGGAGCCGCAGCTTGGCCTCCGCCACGCCGCCCCTCCACCTCCGTCGCAAGTAAGTTTCTTTTTGCAAGATGCCTCTAAGAAGAACTCAACCTACTACAAGCATTGGAATCTATGTTAGCAGAGAACTGGACGATCATGGCAAGATGTGCTGATTCAGCAGGCACACTCCTAATGGATTCATCAATGGTAGTAGAGTGCCACCAATGGATTTATCTATGAGCTATGGGTTGTCAAGGCTACAGTAGTAATTATAAGTAAGCTAATACTGATATTATTTGTAACAATTGTATATTCCATGTAGCTGTCTGAAACTTTGTTTATGGTGTCAAAACCAAGTGTGTAGCATAATTTAAGATTTACTTGTATGGTTAGAAGATTCACTTGTTTCACGACTCTAAAATATTTTTTTGTTTTCAGGCTTTTAACTTCTGTTAAATTTGGGTGGATCGATGCCTCGCCGAACTAACTTATGAAATTGGAGATCAGTTGATTTGATAATCGTTACCTGGCTGGCAATCCCTGACAAGTGAACTTAATACTACGTGCATGACAACTACACTTTGGTCTGCACTCTTCATCTACAACTCAAAGTTAGTAAACTCTTCTTTGTTTCTTTTTTGGAATCCACTTAATGCAATAGAGTTTCAGAAACCAAAAGCCTGTTGTAAATTATGGCAATTCAATGAACCCCACTGTACTATTAGTCAGTACTTGGATTTGAGCAATCAAAATATGCCTTGCATGAAGAAGATGAAGGAGTATAAATTTAGGTGTTCTTTCAAGTAAGATTTGATTATGGGCAAGCAGAGTAACTTATCTAAACAAGATAAGCTATCACAATTTTCATCCAGTAGCAAAGCTATCAGCCATTTGCTGGTCTTAAGCAGCCTCAGACTGGAAGTCTCAGCGTTACGTCAGCAGACCTGGTGGTACAAAGGGACATACCACTCTCTCAAAGCCGCACTATCATGATTAATCATATACTGCAAACACACAGTATCATTGGGACAAGACTATAGGTCCTTCATGACTAGTGCAAACTAAGATCTCTGTTTCATGATTCCAGGATTGATAAAAGGCAAACAAATTATTCTCAGATTACAAAGTTTATGGAAAATCAGGACTTAACTCAGCATGTAGTAATGATCTCACTGTTGGTTGCATGCAGATTAGCAAAATATATCTTACCAAAATCAAATGATTAGATAGCTCAGATTCTTACTGCAAGCTAAGTCTCTAGGAACACTTGGCTGAAGATAGAGACTGAACATTGGTCCTAATAAAGCTCCTTTAGCACGAATTCATTCTTTGCTGTTACAGGGATGGTGTGCAGATTCTCATGCCAGTCAAACTGCTACTTTCGGAAGAGAGTAATACAGGCAACTCAATTCTTACAAATACTATGTCTCATTTAGGCAACTTATAATACTAGATGATAATGTCAAACATGCGTTTCACAATCAGTTTATGCAACTGCTGATTCTTCGTTTGCAAAACAGCTCATTTCTCTCAAGAACAGTGATGTATACAACAGCATTCTATGTCCATATTATCTGGTAACTAAGACTTAAATAACTCATATGTTGCTATAGATATAGCACATTATTTAAAGATTGATATGCGGCAATTAGTTCAAGGTCTTTCAAAAGTCTAGTAATTTCTAGATCTTATCATTCTAAGAATTGAATAAGGTAAGCATACAAGACTTGCACTAAGAAAAAATGTGAGAATTGTAGACATTAAGCGCAGTTGCAAGCAAATCTTGTCACACGTTGTGTCGAGCAGCTTGTTCCAGAGACTCCCTGACGACGTAGCAATCTCGCAGGCGGTCGGTACATCTGCATGGAAGAGTCGCGCTGCCAACAGCTTCCGTAGAATTCCTAATGTACAAACGGAGTGCTTTACCCGCACAATGCATAGCCACATGGCACAAGGCGACTCAGTATCAATTCGAAAAACAAACAAGAGAAGCATCAAACATCTAAAATTTGCTGCAATTCTACAATACAATAAAACGAAATATATTAGAAATAATGAGCAAAATCACATGAAACGTATGTCGTTTTCGCATTACCAGCCAGTGTGCTATGACGATATGACATATGGCTTGCGCGTATAGTGATAGAAACAAATGGTACCTGACTTCGAAGCACGAATTCGAATGTGGAGCAATTATCTAACTGGATCCTTCTAAGGCATTGGAATTAATGATGTTGGTTACAGATTGGTGCATGACCTCTCAAATTCGTGTCTGTTACATAGAATTATACTATCTCATAATTCTGTCTGTAAAGTCCTTTGTAAAGCTTGATGCATATTTGTACATACAAAAACCAGTTGTATTGTATTAGGCCTGTCATAAGTTCTTGATAATGCAGCTTGAATCAATGTACAATTAATTTGTATTATGGTTGATTTAAGGTTCAATTCATTCAGAAACAATAATGAGTGCAATCATGTACAACGTATATTTGCAGATAGTCTAAGGATTCAAGGCAGATCTAAATACAAGTCGTTACCACGTGTAGGATTCATTCAGGTAAATCAACGGAATACGTAGCTGCTATCAAACTCATGCGCAACACAACCCTTGAAGGTGATCCGACACCGCAGCTGGCCCGATCCAAACGCCGGAGTGCGCATTCACAGCAAAATGCCCAGCCCAATATGAGCCAACGCCAACATCCAGATCCAATCAAATCTAACAGTAGGAGACTCTCCATAGTGCTAACACTAGACATACGAACACCGAGTCACACTGTCGGTTCATCACTTGAGTCTTCGCCAAGTCGACATCTCTAGCAACATGATGGCCTGCCTACTTTGCGTCGTCACACACGGTGCAACATAAACGCAGAGTCACACGTCTGGCAAATAATCCCAGCTCACTCCATGTACGCATGATCAACACCTCAAAAGAATGGGCTGCAAATACCAATCTCCCAACTTTATTGCCTCATAGCTGAATAGTTGAGATCTACCTCTTCCGCAATATCATTGTTGCTTCAGAACTGTAGTAGATTGAGTACTCATGCTATAAAGCCTGCAACAGAGACAAATCATGCTTTGAGTCACCGAACTATGCACAGTCACATCTAGCACTGCCGTGTCATCGGCAAGAATTACGGATTTGAGCGCTCATATCCAAGCGCTTGGCATTCTTCCACATGGTGACTATCGAATGATAGAAGAATGGGCTTGATATCGCACCTAAGGTTGATTCGGCCTCAGCATTGGATCAATAGGCTAACATCTTGCACGTTAATCATGTTGAGCCTGCAATGAGTGGCCTTGCTATCAATTGAATGCCATATCGCTCGTAGTTTATAGCAGCATCAAACACTTGAAGCATACCTGATTATGGCTAAATTCTCGATCTAATAAGTAGATGATCCAGATTATGGTATCAAAAATAAATATAAGTCGGCAATTCGATCGTCAAGGTTTACAATATTCATGAACTCTGTATGGCTGATACTCTCTAATTTATGATTACCAAAAAAGCATGCTTATTTGTGGGAGATAATACCATTTGTTTAATGCGATGTTCGATCTAAATATCACAATTGACTTACATCAGAAGCTGACACCACGTTGTAGATGTCTTAATCCTTAGCTTCAAGTGTCACTAGATGCGCAATCTACTTTCAAGATAGGTAATCTGCGATGTCATGCGTTGTTCTACTACTGAATGGCTATGATTCTCCTGGACAAATCGGTGCATTTTCCCCGGACGCTTCACGGTCGTAGTGAGTGCTGCATCTGTGGCTGTTCATCGCCGATAAATTGCTAACATTGTAGTTTGATGCTTAGCTGCAGCTGCAGTCACTGCGCCAAATATATTGTTCATCGGGCGCATAAAATCGACCCTTGGATGCTAGCTTGCCAAACACTAAAAGTACAAACCATATTTAGAAATTACAAATACTTGAAATTTGCATGCGCACTGTAGTTACATCGAGAAGATGATGAGATTAGTCGAACAATTCACAGTACAATAGCAGCAGCTTTGGCGCTGGGCATTCATGGCAATAAGATGCGTAAGCACTCAGACGCACGCGAGTGTATATAGCGAGAACTGCGATCATGCTTGCGTCTCGCCAGCAGACTGCAGGTTGAGCTAGAGTCTGCTGTGCACTCAACGTCGATGCGGCTATACCACTGCTATGCTGAATCAACGACCCCTCGCTGGTTTAGATACTCTAATGCACGTCAGGACCGAATCCTACGATGAGAATTCGCTCACATCGCTGGATTCCATTTAGTCTGGCAGCTCCCTGAGTTTTGGCCCATCCTGATCGTACTCCGTTCGTCGTGTCTGTTACATGTGATTCTTTGCCAGATCCTTGCTATGCCATGTGCCTGCAACGTCTCTTACTTGCGTCCAGCTTGCACTGCGCAGTTATCACCTGTCGCACCTATCTGTTACCGGGGTATTGTCAAACTGTGCCGCCATGGCTGCAATTCCTAAGTAATGATCTCCACCCTAATTACTGTTGTTTCTAACCTTATGTTCGTTTGTACCATTCTCATGATTTTGCATTTTGCCAAGTCTTGTTATGGCATTTATCCGAACGTGACTCATGCTCATAAGTGCGTTGCTCATGTTGCCCAGCCATTGGACACGAATACCTCAGGTCACTTAGACAAGGACGATGACCTGGCAATTCCCCTTTCCCGTGTCTATGCTACTCAACCTGGAACGGTATCAACCCTCGTTTACCCGGTGCCCCGTTTGATTATCTCGCAGGCGGACTTGAGTCAAGAGGAAGCCAGTCAATCCGATGGTTCCTTGGGAGTTTGCAACCCGCCGGTGTCCCGCCGTCGGCGAATTCCAATGAACGCGGCCGAGGGGCCATTGACTCGCGGTCACGTCCAAATTCAAACTCGCCACTCTAACTGTGACGGCACCAGGCCTTCCCGGTCCTTTGCCACCCTCTAGTCACCCGAACAGGCTTCTTAAAGGCCTGCATACTGGCATCATTGGTCTCATGGTTATTCTTCCCCAATTCCTGGGTTTACTCGACGACTTGCCACTTGCTCTTAACGACCTCACCACATTGGTATAGTTGGAGCCAGAGACTACCCTTGCAATTTGAAATCCTGACAGCTTTCCGGCGCTAATTGGTTCTTTCATCCTGAATGGTTCCCAAGGTCAAATTTGCTTGCCTGTTGAAAGCCGGCTATTGCAGGCTGACATGATGGTCTCTTGAAGGCGTTCCTGGGCTTAAGGTGGTTTGGCCCGGCGTGGCCAATGCTGAATGGTGATTAAATGGCCTTTCTAGTACGATTAGTCGCCCGGCAGCCATGGGAACAATCGAGCTCTGTTACTGTCTCCTCCAACATTGGTTCTCATGCAAGATCTTTTAACCCTCTTTTAGGCCTTTTTCCGCTGTTGGATGCTGAAATTGGTTAGGTTGACATCAAGGTTCATTAAAAAATCTTTATATAACCATTACGGGGATTAGGAAATTTAATGGATTAATATTAAGATCTTTTAGGTGTCAAATTCGATTTGTCGAAAATTAGCTGACGTGAATGGTGCAATTTTTTCAGCATTTTGGCAATGGCGGCTAAATTTACCATTTCGTAGTTAAAACTTTTATTGGTTACCAGTATTTCAAAAATTTTTCTCTGGATTTCTCTTAGTTCTTTGATAAAAAGCCACGCTTTACTAGATTCTGCTACGTATTATGTGAAAATTTTTATGAGGAAAACCGGCTCTTGGTGTTTTATTTTTTATCTTTGGTGATGGGCCTAATTAATATCTATAACTTTCTGTGAACGTCGCTAGTGTGTCGACTTTTTGTGTGTTGATTTAAAACCAGCATTCCTAATCGGTTGGACTGTTTCTTGCCAATTTAATTCTTAATTAAACCTGTGTTCAACATGATTTTGCAACTATTCTTTTTTCAAATTTAGTTGTTTCTGAGGTGGTAATCCTTGGCTTTGGACACTTCCATTTAAAATTGGACCGATTGTTGAAAGGGCTTTTGTGACGCCTTCGGGCTCCTGGCTGCGGTTTCGTAGCGCATTTGTTATAAATCCTTGGAATTTCTAGTTGTTATAGTCACCATAAATTCCCTGGAAATTGCTGCTAGATATTTTCGAAATGTGTAGATTAAATAGTTGCCTTTATCCTCCTTTGGTTGGGTTAGGGCCCAAAATTACAAAATGTTCCCCCCCTTTGGCCGGAAATTTCCCGGGGCCCGGGGTTTACCGGAAAAAACCCCTTCCCCGCCTCAAACCCCCTACCCGGGTTTCCCGGATGAAACCCCACCCAGACGTCCCCTCCCAGATGGTGATCTCATCCAGGATGCCGGGGAGGAGTGGCATCGCTCCTGCTGCTGGGCCGGCCTCCACCATGGTCGCCGGCTGGGAGCTCTCGAGCAGAGGAAGAGGAGTGGGCGGCGGCGGCGGAGTCGTACTCTAGGGTAAAAGAAATGAGGAACGGGCATGGGCTGGGCTTTTTAGCCTAGGTCATGTGACGCGGAGTCGTACTGTATGCGAAAACAAATGTACATCAGTTTTTTGTTTCTTTTGCTCAAAACAAAAAAATCAGTTTTTTGTTTCTTTCTTATTAAAATCAAACAACACACTTGGGTATTTCCAAAATCCTATTTTTCACCACGTATCTAAAAAATTATAAAATAAAATATTTTATTTTGAGCTGACATGAAAATTCTAAATAGGTGGTAATATAATGGATCTACTCGCCATTATACACCACCACATTTGTGTTCTTTTTTAAGGGAAACGCATTTGTGTTTTCTTTGTGTAGCACACAAATTTCAAATATTTATTTATAATAGTATTGTCTAAATATATGTAGGGTACAGCCACATGTACATGTGAGATGGTTTTCAAAATTCCTAAGCTTACTATAGGATTCATTTTTTTTATAATTTCCATGCGTCATTGAGCCCAGGAGTCAAAACTTCTGACGGTCTAGGATCAATCCTGGAGGCCATGCTAACACATGAGTTTAAATTACTGTTCCATCCATTCTCACAAACCAAGAAGCTCTTTCACTTTTCACTATCTATAATGCATGATTAATTTTTGCAATAAAGTTTTGCTTATAGTATGCCTACTTAATTCGTAAAAGGAAAAATGGCATACGTTTTTTGCGAGAAAAGGAAAATGATATTATCTCTACTCCTAATGGAGCAGTTGGTGAATAGTCTCCACGGTTTATTTTCGCTGGGTTTTTTTAGTCTCTCCTCCCACCACCCCCTCCCATCCTGGTTCATCGGTTTATTTTTCTCTCCACTCTTTATTACAACCAGGACTTTCCTAACGTATAACAAATCATGGATCTAACTTCCTTAAATTATTCATATCAATCAATTCCTTTTATTGGTTCAATTTGTCTTAGGAAACAAATAACAAATTTTTAAGAAACAAATAATAGATTTGAATCTAACTTTGCTAACTTATCTAAATCAATCGATTTCTCTCATTAGTGAAATTTGTTTTAGGAAACAAATAACAGACACGTCACAAACTTTCCTCCTAATAAATAGTTTCTTAACATTTGCAAACTTTCCTAATCAGACACGTCACAAACGGGCAGGTACTGATATCATGTTACCAAACAATAAAACCCCATTTGCATAGAAATCAGTTCAAAATCCTAACTTTCCTAAATTTTTACCTTTCCTTGATAACTTCCAATATTTCCTATGTTTTCCACCTATTGAAGGAAATCACCCCTCCATCGATATTAGCATTTTTTGGAATGAGATCTCCGGGTTATGATTTTTTTGCGATTCTTTCCAGTTGTGACCTCTCCTTCCGCTCCGGCTCCTTCTCGCATAATCACCTCCACCACAGCCAGTTGATGCCACCCTAGACCTCTTGCCTCTCCACACCTTCTCCGCCACCTCCTCCTCGTACTCCATTGACAATCCCTCCGCCATGTTTGTCCATGGCGGTGTCGAGGGCATGGCGCAACAGCGTACCAGTGGTAGGGCAGTGCATATCAGCAGGAAGAAGCACGCAGCAGGCGAGGCGAGCGGCCGACAGTGGAGGGCAGAGATGCGGCCGGCGTGGCTGAGGGGGCGGCCGGCAGAAGATGGCCACGACAGGAGGCGGCGCGGGGCAGGGGCGCGATAGCCGGGCGAGCGAAGGGATAGGCGGCAGCAGACGGGGCGAGCGCAGCCAGCGAGAGTGTGACGCGCGGCCACGGTGTGCGTCGCGCGGGGCATAATGGTGCGGTGACTGTGGCGAGTGTGATGGCAACGGCGGGCGCGACGGACGCGGTATGGCATGTGCGTGGCCATGGAGAGCCAGAAAGGGAGTGGCCCCGCGGGCTCGGAAGAAGAGCTGAAGGCTTGGGCATGGGCGTATATAGGGGCGGGCATGTGCCACGGGGTCAATCCGAGGAGCTCAGTGGCTACCCCTGCAACGGCCATGGCGGACGGCGGTTCTTGGCCACGGCGAAATACCTAATGAGATCAAACAAGAGGGGAAACTGCGGAAAGGCAAGAGGAGATCACGGCGGTGTCAATGGAACCCTAGGGGAAGACAGGGGAGCTCGGGGCGGCGCGGATCGAACGGCAATGTCGCGGTTACCGAAGGTTGAGGAAGACGGCAACGACGTCGATCTGGGGGTGCTGGACTTGATCTCGTTGGCGCAGACGAAGTAGCGGAGGCATTCAGAGCTCCTCGACAAGCTCCTAGCCAACAGGGAGGGCAGTGGCCATGTGGACGGGGTCGGTCATGGTGGTCGTGGCATCTGGCTTCGTCCAGATCACCGGGGTCGAGCGAGCGAGGAGGAGAAGTGGATCTGGGAGGGGGCGTCGAGGAGGAGTGAGGCCATGGGGGCAGGGGAGACAGGGCGTCACCCTTATCCATTCCCCTTCGATGCCGGCGAGGTGGTCGGGCGGGAGCCCGGCTCTGTAGCGACGGGCTCGGGGAACAGGAGAAGACGACCGTGCAGGGACTGGACCACTGGGCCGGTTCGATGGAAAGGCCCGGGGTAGGGGGAATCCCCTTTTTCATCGTCCTTTTAGTTTTTAATGTATTCTAATCCGTTTCTCCTTTTTAACACCGTTTTCTATTTATTCTTATATCAACTAAATGGATTTTGTTAATTGTGAAACTATGCACACAATTCGAGCACAATATTTTTAGGTGGCACAAAAAGTTTGGGGCCAAAGGGAAATATATAAAATTAGGTTTATATTTAATTGGTTATTTTAACTACTGTTGGACCTCTTATTAATTTGACAAAATTTAATTTTTGGGTCAAATAATGTTGGGCTCAACATGTCAAAGATCAGTGGAATTTATAGAATATCGTCAACATTTTAGTTTTACTGTTTGACGAAATAATTTATTTGACTTTATTTTAAATTTGAATTGGGATTTGATTTTTATCAAGTGGCAGTTTGGCTTAGCAAGTCTGATGACATGGCATCATTAGGGGGAGGTCACTGTAGCTAACGACTTGAGGTGTTGCATAATCTTCCCATTTCTGAAATTTAATTGTTAAATGATTGGGGAATATATCACACTATCCATTAGTTTAGTTAAGCTCACCACAAGTCCACACATTATTGCCAATTGAGTAAGTCTTATTGGCGGGGAGAATAGGCTATGTGTGTGTGTGTTAGAGAGAGAGGGAGAGAGAGTGAGGAAGAGGGAGGGGGAGAGAGTGTGTGTGTGAGGATTTGGTGGTAAAAAAGGTCGCCAATATCGTAATATTGAACTCTTAAAGTTAATGTGGCCCCGTTGCAATGCACGGGCATTCTTCTAGTATTTCTAATCCACAAGCTTTCACCTATATTAGCATTCAAAATTTCAACACGTTTTTACAGGAAAAGAATACATTAATTGCATGTCTATTTGTGTGCCATAAATTTCGAAATGAAGAGAGCACTAGTTTTTTCTTTTCTTACATTTCCCCAACCTAGAACCTATTCGTTTTCCCACTAGTATTTGCCATCTTTTTTGCACCTAGTTTCGTACTACCTTCTATTATTCCAAGACAAAATTTTTGTCTTATTTTATTGAACTTTTTTCCATGATTTTTCTTTCGTTTCCACAGTTTTTCTTTACCACTCTTTTTGTTATTTCTTCGTCGGTTCATCACCCTAGAAATGTTAATTTACTAATGGTATAACTTTTGTGATGTACAATTCACCTTCTACTCGGAGGATTTCCTGGTTCTCTGTCGTGAGGTGGACCTGCGGAACAGGATGGTGCGCCGGGGCGGCTTGTCTCCGTCGAGCACGGCGGTCTTCTCCCTGTCTCTCCGGCCCTGGCTGCGGCAGGCGTAGGCCATGGCGGCTTCGCTGCCGTTCCTGGTGCCGTTGGCGCTCGTGGGCGTGCGGCACATGCGTGTGTTGGGGAACGTAGTAATTTCAAAATTTTCCTACGCACACGCAAGATCATGGTGATGCATAGCAACGAGAGGGGAGAGTGTTGTCTCACGCCCTCGTGAGACCGAAGCGAAGCGATCTGGCGTAGAGGAAGTAGTCGACGTTCTCCTCGCGATCCGACCGATCCCAGCGCCGTTACTCCGGCGCCTCCGAGTTCTTGACACGCGTACAGCTCGGTGGCGCTCCTCGGGCTCCAATCCAAGAGAGCCGGGAGGAGAGTTCCGTCGACGACGGCGTGGTGGCGATCTTGATGTTCTATCGACGAGGGCTTCGCCTAAGCACCGCCACGATATGACCGAGGTGGATTATGGTGGAGGGGGCACCGACACGGCTAAGGGACGATCTCAAGGATCAACTTGTGTGTTCTAGGGTGCCCCCTGCCCCGTATATAAAGGAGCAAGGGAGGTGCGGCCGGCCCTAGGAGGAGGCGCGGAGGAGTCCTACTCCCAGGGAGTAGGACTCCCCCCTTTCCTAGTTGGATTAGGACTTGGGGGAGGAAAGAGGGAAGGGGCGCCGCCCCTCCCTGTCCTATTCGGACTAGGGGAGGGGCGCGGCCTGCCCTGGCCGGCCTTTCCTCTTCTCCCTCATGGCCCACTAAGGCCCATTAACCCCGGGAGGTTCCGTAACCCGGTGTTCGGTTAAATCGATTTCACCGGAACCATTCGAACTCCAAACATAGGCTTCCAATATATCAATCTTTATGTCTCGACCATTTCGAGACTCCTCGTCATGTCCGTGATCACATCCGGGACTCGAACTTCTTCGGTACATCAAAATACACAAACTCATAATATAACCGCCATCGAAACCTTAAGCGTGCGGACCCTACGGTTCGAGAACAATGTAGACATGACCGAGACACGTCTCGGTCAATAACCAATAGCGGGACCTGGATGCCCATATTGGCTCCTACATATTCTACGAAGATCTTTATCGGTCAGACCGCATAACAACATCGTTGTTCCTTTGTCATCGGTATGTTACTTGCCGAGATTCGATCGTCGGTATCCAATACCTAGTTCAATCTCGTTACCGCAAGTCTCTTTACTCGTTCCGTAATACATCATCTCACAGCTAACTCATTAGTTGTAATGCTTGCAAGGCTTAAGTGATGTGTATTACCGAGAGGGCCGAGATACCTCTCGACAATCGGAGTGACAAAACCTAATCTCGAATACGCCAACCCAACATCTGCCTTTGGAGACACCTGTAGTACTCCTTTATAATCACCCGATGCCACGTTGTGACGTTTGGTAGCACCAAAGTGTTCCTCCGTAAACGGAGTTGCATAATCTCATAGTTATAGGAACATGTATAAGTCATGGATAAAAGCAGTAGCAACATACTAAGCGATCGTGTGCTAAGCTAATGGAATGGGTCATGTCAATCAGATCATTCAACTAATGATGTGACCTTGTTAATCAAATAACAACCCTTTGTTCATGGTTAGGAAACATAACCATCTTTGATTAACAAGCTAGTCTAGTAGAGGCATACTAGTGACACTCTGTTTGTTTATACACTCACACATGTATTATGTTTCCGGCTAATACAATTCTAGCATGAATGATAAACATTTATCATGAAATAAGGAAATAAATAATAACTTTATTATTGCCTCTAGGGCATATTTCCTTCAGTCTCCCACTTGCACTAGAGTCAATAATCTAGATTACATAGTAATGATTCTAACACCCATGGAGTCTTGGTGTTGATCATGTTTTGCTCGTGGAAGAGGCTTAGTCAACGGTCTCGCTACATTCAGATCTGTATGTATCTTGCAAATCTCTATGTCTCCCACGGACTAAATCCCGGATGGAGTTGAAGCGTCTCTTGATGTGCTTGGTCCTCTTGTGAAATCTGGATTCCTTCGCTAAGGCAATTGCTCTAGTATTGTCACAGAAGATTTTCATTGGACCCGATGCACTAGGTATGACACCTAGATCGGATATGAACTCCTTCATCCAGACTCCTTCATTAGCTGCTTCCGAAGCTGCTATGTACTCCGCTTCACATGTAGATTGTTGGAAATATGCCCTAGAGGCAATAATAAAAGTATTATTATATTTCAATGTTCATGATAATTGTCTTTTGTTCATGCTATAACTGTGTTATCCGGAAATCGTAATACACGTGTGAACACTTAGACCACAATATGTCCCTAGTGAGCCTCTAGTTGACTAGCTCGTTGTGATCAATAGATAGTCATGATTTCCTGACTATGGACATTGGATGTCGTTGATAACGGGATCACATCATTAGGAGAATGATGTGATGGACAAGACCCAATCATAAGCATAGCATAAAAGATCGTATAGTTCGTTTGCTAGAAGCTTTGCCAATGTCAAGTATCTATTCCTTTGACCATGAGATCGTGTAACTCCCGGTTACCGTAGGAGTGCCTTGGTGTATCAAGCGTCACAACGAATCGGGTGACTATAAAGGTGCATTACAGGTATCTCCGAAAGTATCTGTTGGGTTGACACTAATCGAGACTGGGATTTGTCACTCCGTATGACGGAGAGGTATCTCTGGGCCCACTCGGTAATGCATCATCATAATGAGCTCAAAGTGACCAAGGTGTTGGCCACGGGATCATGCATTACGGTACGAGTAAAGTGACTTGCCGGTAACGAGACTGAACAAGGTATTGGGATACCGACGATCGAGTCTCGGGCAAGTAACGCATCGATTGACAAAGGAATTGCATATGAGGGTTTGATAGAATCCTCGACATCGTGGTTCAACCGATGAAATCATCGAGGAGCATGTGGGAGCCAACATGGGTATCTGGACCCGCTGTTGGTTATTGCCCGAGAGTCGTCTCGGTCATGTCTGCGTGTCTCCCGAACCCGTAGGGTCTACACACTTAAGGTTCGGTGGCGCTAGGGTTAGTAGGAAGACTAGTATGTGAATACCGAATGTTGTTGAGTCCGGATGAGATCCCGGACGTCGGGAGGAGTTCGGAAGGGTCCGGAGGTAAAGAATAATATATAGGAAGTGGTGTTTCGCCATCGGGAAAGTTTGGGGTTTCGGTAAAATCAGGGACCACGGAAGGGTCCCGAGGTCCACCGGTGGGGCCACCCATCCGGAGGGCCCCATGGGCCATAGGGGAAGGAACCAGCCCACAGGGGCTGGTGCGCCCCCCTAGGCCCACCCCCTGCGCCTAGGGTTGAAACCCTAGGGGTGGGGGGGCGCCCCACCTGGCTTGGGGGGCACTCCACCCCCTTGGCCGCCGCCCCCGGAGATTGGATCTCCAGGGGCCGGCCACCCCCCTGGGGGCCTATATAAAGGGGGGAGGGGGCTGCTGGACACAACTCCCAAGGCGCAGCCCCTCCCCTCCCCAACACATCTCCTCCTCCGTAAGAGCTCGGCGAAGCCCTGTCGGAGTACTGCTTCACCACCATCACCACGCCGTCGTGCTGCCGGTGGTGCTGTCTTCCTCAACCTCTCCTTCCCCCTTGCTGGATCAAGAAGGAGGAGACGTCGCTCGTCCCGTACGTGTGTTGAACGCGGAGGTGCTGTCCGTTCAGCACTTGGCATCGGTGATCTGAATCACGTTCGAGTACGACTCCATCATCACCAAGCAAGCTTCCGCACGCGATCTACAAGTGGTATGTAGATGCAAACTCTCTCCCATTACTCGTTGCTTGGATGAACTCATAGATGGATCTTGGTGAAACCGTAGGAAAAATTTTAATTTTCTGCAACGTTCCCCAACAGTGGCATCATGAGCTAGGTCTATGCGTAGTTCTCTAATGCACGAGTAGAACACAAATTTGTTGTGGGCGTTGATCTTGTCATCTTACTTGCCCCTACTAGTATTTTCTTGCTCAACGGTATTGTGGGATGAAGCGGCCCGGACCAACCTTACACGTACGCTTACGTGAGACCGGTTCCACCGACTGACATGCACTAGTTGCATAAGGTGGCTGGCGGGTGTCTGTCTCTCCCACTTTAGTTGGAGCGGATTCGATGAACAGGGCCCTTATGAAGGGTAAATAGAAGTTGACAAAATCACGTTGTGGTGATTCATAGGTAAGAAAACGTTCTTGCTAGAACCCAATCGCAGCCACGTAAAAGATGCAACAACAACTAGAGGACGTCTAACTTGTTTTTGCAGCGATTGATCATGTGATGTGATATGGTCAGAAGTTGTGATGAATGTTGAATTGTGATGTATGAGATCATGTTCTTGTAATAGGATTCACGACTTGCATGTCGATGAGTATGACAACCGGCAGGAGCCATAGGAGTTGTCTTTATTTTTTGTATGACCTGCGTGTCATTGAAGAACGCCATGTAAACTACTTTACTTCATTGCTAAACGCGTTAGTCATAGAAGTAGAAGTAGTCGTTGGCGTGACAACTTCATGAAGACACGATGATGGAGATCATGATGATGGAGATCATGGTGTCGAGCGGTGACAAGATGATCATGGAGCCCCGAAGATGGAGATCAATGGAGCTTGATGATATTGGCCATATCATGTCACAACTATATAATTGCATGTGATGTTTATTATGCTTTTACATCTTGTTTACTTAGGACGACGGTAGTAAATAAGATGATCCCTTATAAAATTTCAAGAAGTGTTCCCCCTAAGCGTGCACCGTTGCTACAGTTAAATCGTTTCTAAGCACCACGTGATGATCGGGTGTGATGGATCCTTACGTTCACATAAAGCGGGTGTAAGACAGATTTACACAGCGAAAACACTTAGGGTTAACTTGACGAGCCTAGCATGTGCGGACATGGCCTCGGAACACGGAGACCGAAAGGTCGAACACGAGTCGTATGGAAGATACGATCAACATGAAGATGTTCACCGACGATGACTAGTCCGTCTCACGTGATGATCGGACACGGGCTAGTCGACTCGGATCGTGTAACACTTAGATGACTAGAGGATGTCTAATCTAAGTGGGAGTTCATAATTTTGATTAAGAACTTTATTATCATGAACTTAGTCTAAAACCTTTGCAAATATGTCTTGTAGATCAATGGCCAACGCTAATGTCAACATGAACTTCAACGCGTTCCTAGAAAACCAAGCTGAAAGATGATGGCAGCAACTATACGGACTGGGTCGGAACACGAGGATCATCCTCATAGCTGCCAAGAAACAGTATGTCCTAGAAGCACCGTTAGGTGACCCACTGTTCTCCGGCGCTGCAAAGACGATTTGAACGTCTGGCAGACTCGTTCGATGATTACTCCCTCGTTCAAAGTGCGGCATGCTCTACAACTTAGAACCGGGCTCCAAAAGCGTTTTGAGCATCACGGAGCATATGAGATGTTCAAGAGCTGAAACTAGTTTTCCAAGCTCATGCCCGGTCGAGAGATATGATGTCTCGACAAGTTCTACAGATTGTAAGATGGAGGAAAACAGTTACGTCGGTGAGCACATCCTGAAGATGTCTGGGTTGCACTCAGATGACCCAGTTGAACATTAACCTCCCGAGATGAGGCGGTCATTGACAGAATCCTCGATCGCCCCACCAAGCTACAAGAGCTTTGTGATGAACTACAACATGCAGGGATGGTGAAGACCATTCTGAAGTGTACTCAATGCTAAAGTCAGCAGAGGCTGAAATCAAAAGGAAACATCAAGTGTTGATGGTCAATAAGACCACTAAGTTCAAGAAGGGCAAGGGAAGAAGAACTTCAAGAAGGACGGCAAAGATGTTGCCGCGCCCGTAAGCCTTGCTGCGGGAAGAAGTCAAAGAATGGACCCAAGCACGAGACCGAGTGCTTTTATTGCAAGGGAAGGGTCACCGAAGCGGAACTGCCCCAAATACTTAGCGGATAAGAAGGCCGGCAACACCAAAGGTATATTTGATATACATGTAATTGATGTGTACCTTACCGAGACTCGTAGTAACTCCCGGTATTTGATACGGTGCCGTTGCTCATATTTGTAACTCACAGCGGGAGCTGCGGAATAAACGGAGACTGGCGAAGGGCGAGGTGACGATCTTGGCGTCGGGAATGGTTCAGAGTCGATGTGATCGCCGTCGCACGCTGCCTCTACATTTACCTACGGGATTAGTTTTAAACCTAAATAATTGTTATTTAGTGCCAAGTTTGAGCATGAACATTGTATCTGGATCTCGTTTGATACGAGATGGCTACTCATTTAAGTCCAAGAATAATGGTTGTTCGATTTATATGAGAGATATGTCTTATGGTCATGCTCCGATGGTCAATGGTTTATTCTTAATGAATCTCGAGCGTAGTATTACACATGTTCATAGTGTGGATGCCAAAAGATGTAAAGTTGATAACGATAGTCCCACATACTTGTGGCACTGCCGCCTTGGTCACATTGGTGTCAAGCGCATGAAGAAGCTCCATGCTGATGGACTTTTAGAGTCTCTTGATTATGAATCGTTTGACACATGCGAACCATGCCTCTTAGGCAAGATGACCAAGACTCCGTTCTCTGGAACAATGGGCGAGCAACCAACTTGTTGGAAATCATACATACCGATGTATGCGGTCCAATGGCGTTGAGGCTCGCGGAGGATATCGTTATGTTCTCACTCTCACTGATGACTTGAGTAGATATGGGTATGTCTACTTAATGAAACACAAGTCTGAGACCTTTGAAAAGTTCAAGGAATTTCAGAATGAGGTGGAGAATCAACGTGACCGAAAGATAAAGTTCCTACGATCAGATCGTGGAGGAGAATACTTAAGTCACGAATTTGGCACACACTTAAAGAAATGTGGAATCGTTTCACAACTCACGCCGCCTGGAACACCTCAGCGAAACGGTGTGTCCGAACGTCGTAATCGCACTCTATTGGATATGGTGCGGTCTATGATGTCTCTTACCGATTTACCACTATCATTTTGGGGATACGCTCTAGAGACAGCTACATTCACTTTAAATAGGGCACCGTCTAAATCCGTTGAGACGACACCGTATGAATTATGGTTTGGGAAGAAACCTAAGCTATCGTTTCTAAAAGTTTGGGGATGCGATGCTTATGTCAAGAAACTTCAACTGAAAAGCTCGAACCCAAGTCGGAAAAATGCGTATTCATAGGATACCCTAAGGAAACCGTCGGGTATACCTTCTACTTAAGATCCGAAGGCAAAGTCTTTGTTGCTAAGAACGGATGCTTTCTAGAGAAAGAGTTTCTCTCGAATGAAGTAAGTGGGAGGAAAGTAGAACTCGATGAAGTACTACCTCTCGAGCGGGAAAGTGGTGCGGCGCAGAAACCGTTCTGTAATGCCCACACCAAGCAAGAGGAAATCATTGATGATGATCAAGATACTTCGGATCAAGTTACTGCTGAACCCGAAGGTCCACAAGGACACGTTCCGCACAGTGAGTGGTACGGCAACCTGTCATGGAAATCATGTTGCTAGACAACAATGAACCTTGAACTATGAAGAAGCAATGGCGGCCCAGATTCCAACAAATGGCTTGAGGCCATGAAATCCGAGATAGAATCCATGTATGAAAACAAAGTATGGACTTTGACAGACTTGCCCGATGATCGGCGAGCAATAGAAAATAAATGGATTTTTAAGAAGAAGACGGACGCGGATGGAAATGTTACCATCTATAAAGCTCGACTTGTCGCTAAGGGTTATCGACAAGTTCAAGGGATTGACTTCTGACGAGACATTCTCTCCCGTAGCGAAGCTTAAGTCCGTCCGAATCATGTTAGCAATTGCCGCATACTATGATTATGAGATATGGCAGATGGACGTCAAAACGGCATTCCTTAACGGACATCTTAAGGAAGAGCTATATATGATGCAGCCGGAAGGTTTTGTCGATCCTCAGAACGCTAACAAAGTATGCAAGCTCCAGCGATCCATTTACGGACTGGTGCAAGCATCTCGGAGTTGGAACATTCGCTTTGATGAGATGATCAAAGCGTTTGGGTTTACGCAGACTTATGGAGAAGCCTGCGTTTACAAGAAAGTGAGTGGGAGCTCTGTAGCATTTCTCCTATTATATGTAGATGACATACTCTTGATGGGAAATGATACAAAACTTCTGGACAGCATTAAGGCCTACTTGAACAAGTGTTTTTCAATGAAGGACCTTGGAGAAGCTGCTTATATATTAGGCATCAAGATCTATAGGGATAGATCGAGACGCCTCATAGGTCTTTCACAAAGCACATACCTTGATAAGATTTTGAAGAGGTTCAAAATGGATCAGTCCAAGAAGGGGTTCTTGCCTATGTTACAAGGTGTGAAACTGAGCTCAGCTCAGTCACCGACCACTGACAAAAGATAAAGAAGAGATGAGTGTCATCCCTATGCTTCAGCCATAGGATCTATTATGTATGCCATGCTGTGTACTGACCGATGTAAACCTGGCCGTAAGTTTGGTTGCAAGATACCAAAGTAATCCGGCAAGGAACACTGGACAGCGGTCAAGAATATCTGAAGTACACGAAAAGGACAAAGGACATGTTTCGTTTATGGAGGAGACGAAGAGCTCGTCAGAAGGGTTACGTCGACGCTTAGCTTCGACTCAGATCTGGATGACTCTAAGTCACAAACCGGATCGTGTATATGTTGAATGGTGGAGCGATGGCTGGTGCAGTTGCAAGCGAAGCGTCGTGGCGGGATCTACGTGTGAAGCGGAGTACATGGCAGCCTCGGAGGCAGCGATGAAGCGATTTGGGTGAAGGAGTTCATCACCGACCTAGGAGTCATACCCAATGCGTCGGGGCCGATCAAACTCTTCTCGTGACAACACTGGAGCTATTGCCCTTGCCAAGGAGCCCAGGTTTCACAAGAAGACCAGAGCACATCAAGCGTCGTTTCAACTCCATCCGTGAAAATGTTCAAGATGGAGACATAGAGATTTGCAAAGTGCACACGGATCTGAATGTTGCAGATCCGCTGACTAAACTCTCTCGCGAGCAAAACATGATCAACACCAGAACTCTATGGGTGTTCGATTCACAACAATGTAACTAGATTAGTGACTCTAGTGCAAATGGGAGACTGTTGGAAATGTGCCCTAGAGGCAATAATAAAAGTATTATTATATTTCAATGTTCATGATAATTGTCTTTTGTTCATGCTATAACTGTGTTATCCGGAAATCGTAATACACGTGTGAACACTTAGACCACAATATGTCCCTAGTGAGCCTCTAGTTGACTAGCTCGTTGTGATCAATAGATAGTCATGATTTCCTGACTATGGACATTGGATGTCGTTGATAACGGGATCACATCATTAGGAGAATGATGTGATGGACAAGACCCAATCATAAGCATAGCATAAAAGATCGATAGTTCGTTTGCTAGAAGCTTTGCCAATGTCAAGTATCTATTCCTTTGACCATGAGATCGTGTAACTCCGGTTACCGTAGGAGTGCCTTGGGTGTATCAAACGTCACAACGAATCGGGTGACTATAAAGGTGCATTACAGGTATCTCCGAAAGTATCTGTTGGGTTGACACTAATCGAGACTGGGATTTGTCACTCCGTATGACGGAGAGGTATCTCTGGGCCCACTCGGTAATGCATCATCATAATGAGCTCAAAGTGACCAAGGTGTTGGCCACGAGATCATGCATTACGGATGCGAGTAAAGTGACTTGCGATAACGAGACTGAACAAGGTATTGGGATACCGACGATCGAGTCTCGGGCAAGTAACGCACCGATTGACAAAGGAATTGCATCTGAGGGTTTGATAGAATCCTCGACATCGTGGTTCAACCGATGAAATCATCGAGGAGCATGTAGGAGCCAACATGGGTATCCAGACCCGCTGTTGGTTATTGCACGAGAGTCGTCTCGGTCATGTCTGCGTGTCTCCCGAACCCGTAGGGTCTACACACTTAAGGTTCGGTGACGCTAGGGTTAGTAGGAAGACTAGTATGTGAATACCGAATGTTGTTTGAGTCCGGATGAGATCCCGGACGTCGGGAGGAGTTCGGAAGGGTCCGGAGGTAAAGAATAATATATAGGAAGTGGTGTTTCGCCATCGGGAAAGTTTGGGGTTTCGGAAAGCACGGACCACCGGAAGGGTCCGGGTCCACCGGTGGGGCCACCCATCCGGAGGGCCCCATGGGCCATAGGGGAAGGAACCAGCCAGCGAGGCTGGTGCGCCCCTAGGCCCACCCCGCGCCTAGGGTTGAAACCCTAGGGGTGGGGCGCCCACCGGCTTGGGGGCACTCCACCCCTTGGCCGCCGCCCCGGAGATTGGATCTCGGGGCCGCCACCTGAGGGGCCTATATAAAGGGGGGAGGGGGCTGCTGGACACAACTCCCAAGGCGCAGCCCTCCTCCCAACACATCTCCTCCTCCGTAAGAGCTCGTGAAGCCCTGCCGAGTCTTGCTTCACCACCATCACCACGCCGTCGTCTTGCCGGTGGTGCTGTCTTCCTCAACCTCTCCTTCCCCTTGCTGGATCAAGAAGGAGGAGACGCCGCTCGTCCCGTACGTGTGTTGAACGCGGAGGTGCTGTCCGTTCAGCACTTGGCATCGGTGATCTGAATCACGTTCGAGTACGACTCCATCATCACCAAGCAAGCTTCCGCACGCGATCTACAAGTGGTATGTAGATGCAAACTCTCTCCCATTACTCGTTGCTTGGATGAACTCATAGATGGATCTTGGTGAAACCGTAGGAAAAATTTTAATTTTCTGCAACGTTCCCCAACATAGATCCCGCTACGACACTTTGTTTAGAACTGCACCAACTGACAGCTCCTCCGTTTAGTGTAAATACGTATCCGGTCTGCGATTTAGAATCGTCCGGATCAGTGTCAAAGCTTGCATCAACGTAACCGTTTACGATGAGCTCTTTGTCACCTCCATATCGAGAAACATATCCTTAGTTCTTTTCGGTATTTCGGGATGTTCTTGACCGCTGTCCGATGATCCACTCTGGATTACTTTGGTACCTCCTGCTAAGCTTGTAGCAAGGCACACATCAGTGTCGGTACACAGCATTGCATACATGATAGAGCCTATGGCTGAAGCATAGGAACATCTTTCATTTTCTCTATCTTCTGCGGTGGTCGAGCATTGAGTCTTACTCAACTTCACACCTTGTAACACAGGCAAGAACCCTTTCTTTGCTTGATCCATTTTGAACTTCTTCAAAATTTTGTCAAGGTATGTGCTTTGTGAAAGTCCAATTAAGCGTCTTGATCTATCTCTATAGATTTTGATGCCTAATATGTAAGCAGCTTCACCGAGGTCTTTCATTGAAAAACTCTTATTCAAGTATCCCTTTATGCTATCCAGAAATTCTATATCCTTTCCGATTAGTAATATGTCATCTACATATAATATCGAAATGCTCTGAGCTCCCACTCACTTTCTTGTAAATACGGGCTTCTCCAAAAGTGCAGTATGAACCCAAATGCTTTGATCACACTATCAAAGCGTTTATTCCAACTCCGAGATGCTTGCACCAGTCCATAAATGGATCGCTGGAGCTTGCAAACTTTGTTAGCTCCCTTTGGATCGATAAAACCTTACGGTTGCATCATATACAACTCTTCTTCCGTAAATCCATTCAGAATGCAGTCTTTACATCCATTTGCCAAATTTCATAATCATAAAAAGCGGCAATTGCTAACATGATTCGGACAGACTTAAGCATCGCTACGGGTGAGAAGGTCTCATTGTAGTCAATCCCTTGAACTTGTCGAAAACCCTTTGCGACAAGTCGAGCTTTGTAGACTGTAACATTACCGTCAGCGTCAGTCTTCTTCTTGAAGATCCACTTGTTTTCTATTGCTTGCCGACCCTCGGGCAAGTCAACCAAAGTCCATACTTTGTTTTTATACATGGATCCCATCTCAGATTTCATGGCCTCAAGCCATTTTGCGGAATCTGGGCTCACCATCGCTTCTTCATAGTTCGTAGGTTCATCATGATCTAGTAGCATGACTTCCAAAACAGGATTACCGTACCACTCTGGTGTGGATCTTACTCTGGTTGATCTACGAGGTTCTGTAGTAACTTAATCTGAAGTTTCATGATCAACATCATCAACTTCCTCACTATTTGGTGTAGATGTCTCAGAAACCGGTTTCTGCGACAAACTACTTTCAAGTAAGGGAGAAGGTACAATTACCTCATCAAGTTCTACTTTCCTCCCACTCACTTCTTTCGAGAGAAACTCCTTCTCTAGAAAGGATCCATTCTTAGCAACAAATGTCTTGCCTTCGGATCTGTGATAGAAGGTGTACCCAACTGTCTCCTTTGGGTATCCTATGAAGACACATTTCTCGATTTGGGTTCGAGCTTATCAGGTTGAAGCTTTTCACATAAGCATCACATCCCCAAACTTTAAGAAAGCGACAACTTTGGTTTCTTGCTAAACCATAGTTCATAAGGTGTCGTCTCAACGGATTTTGACGGTGTTCTATTCAGTGTGAATGCGGCCGTCTCAAGAGCATAACCCCAAAAGCGATAGCGGTAAAACTGTAAGAGACATCATAGATCGCACCATATCTAGTAAAGTGCGACATGACGTTCGGACACACCATTACGTTGTGGTGTTCGGGTGGCGTGAGTTCTTGAAACTATTCGCATTGTTTCAAATGTAGACCAAACTCGTAACTCAAATATTCACCTCCACGATCGATCGTAGAAATTTAATTTTCTTATTACGATGATTTTCAACTTCACTCTGAAATTCTTTGAACTTTTCAAATGTTTCAGACTTATGTTTCATTAAGTAGATATACCCATATCTCGCTTAAATCATCTGTGAAGGTGAGAAAATAACGATATCCGCCACGAGCCTCAATATTCATCGGACCACATACATCTCGTATGTATGATTCCCAACAAATCTGTTGCTCTCTCCATAGTACCAAGAACGGGTTTTAGTCATCTTGCCCATGAGGCACGGTTCGCAAGTGCCAAGTGATTCATAATCAAGTGACTCCAAAAGTCCATCAAGATGGAGTTTCTTCATGCGCTTTATACCGATATGACCTAAACGGCGAGTGCCACAAATAAGTTGCACTATCATTATCAACTCAGATCTTTTGGTTTCAACATTATGAATATGTGTATCACTACTATCGAGATTCATCAAAATAGACCACTCTTCAAGGGTGCATGACCATAAAAGATATTACTCATATAAATAGAACAACCATTATTCTCGATTTAAATGAATAACCGTCTCGCATCAAACAAGATCCAGATATAATGTTCATGCTCAACGCAGGCACCAAATAACAATTATTTAGGTCTAAAACTAATCCCGAAGGTAGATGTAGAGGTAGCGTGCCGACCGCGATCACATCGACTTTGGAACCATTTCCCACGCGCATCGTTACCTCGTCCTTTGCCGTGTTAAGCAATCCGTAGTCCTGTTTGAGTTGCAAATATTAGCAAATGAACCAGTATCAAATACCAGTGCTCTGCGAGCTCTAGTAAGGTACACATCAATAACATGTATATCACATATACCTTTGTTCACCTTGCCATCCTTCTTATCCGCCAAATACTTGGGGCAGTTCCGCTTCAAATGACAGTCCGCTTGCGGTAGAAGCACTCGATTTGGGTTTAGGTCCAGACTTGGGTTTCTTCTCTGAGCAGCAACTTGCTTGTTGTTCTTCTTGAAGTTCCCTTCTTCTTCCTTTGCCTTTCTTCTTGAAACTAGTGGTCTTATTGACCATCAACACTTGATGCTCCTTCTTGATTTCTACCTCCGCAGCCTTTAGCATTGCGAAGAGCTCGGTATAGTCTTTACTAACCCTTGCATATTATAGTTCATCACGAAGCCTTTATAGCTTGGTGGCGGTGATTGAAGAATTCATCAATGACACAATCATCCGGAAGATTAACTCCCGGTTGAGTCAAGTGATTGTAATACCGGACATTTTGAGTATGTGCTCACCGATGAACTATTCTACTCCATCTTGCAGCTATAGAACTTATTGGAGACTTCATATCTCTCAATCCGGGCATTCTGTTGGAATATCTACTTCAACTCTGGAACATCTCATATGCTCCATGACGCTCAAAACGTCGTTGAAGTCCCGGTTCTAAGCCGTAAAGCATGGCACATCGAACTATAGAGTACTCATCAGCTTTGCTCGCGAGACGTTCTTAACGTCGTCGGTTGCATCAAGAGCAGTTCTGGCACCTAGAGGTGCATCGGGGACGTAACTCTTACGTGCAGCAATGAGGATAATCCTCGAGTTACGGACCCGATCCGTGTAATTGCTACCATCATCTTTCAACTTTGCTTTCTCAAGGAACGCATTAAAATTCAACGGAACAACAAAGACGAGCCATCTATCTACAATCAAACATAGACAAGCAAGATACTATCGGACTAAGTTCATGATAAATTTAAGTTCAATTAATCATATTACTTAAGAACTCCCACTTAGACAGACATCTCTCTAGTCATCTAAGTGATCACGTGATCCAAATCAACTAAACCATAACCGATCATCACGTGAGATGGAGTAGTTTTCAATGGTGAACATCTTATGTTGATCATATCTACTATATGATTCACGCCGACCTTTTGGTCTCCGTGTTCGAGGCCATATCTGCATATGCTAGGCTCGTCAAGTATAACTCGAGTATTCTGCGTGTGCAAAAACTGGCTTGCACCCGTTGTAGATGGACGTAGAGCTTATCACACCCGATCATCACGTGGTGTCTCGGCACGACGAACTTTGGCAACGGTGCATACTCATGGAGAACACTACTTGATAATTTTAGTGAGAGATCATCTTAAAATGCTACCGTGTGACACTCCAAAAATTTTATTTGGTTTTTAGCAAAAACATTGCTGGTTTCTTTCTTTCTTTAAGAAAGGCCTTTTATTTTTCTTTTCAGAAAAAGGCTATTCTCTTTAACTTCTCTTTTCTTTGGCAAGTTTGTCATCTCTGTTTTCTTCTTCAAAACCTTAGGTTTGATCCTTTAAATATTCCCTCTGTTGTTTCCTTCCAAAATTGGATTTTTGGAGTTTATCTTCTTTCATATTTCAAAGAAAAGATTTAGGGTCACCTTTCTTTTCTTAACCATCCATGACTCAGATTTTACCCATGTGGTAAAACCACTCCAAAACCTCCTCTCCTCCTTGCCAGCAACTTAAGTTCACTATCCCAACTCATCCAAACAAGTTTTGGATTTTATTTGAATTAATTCTTCTCTCAAATCTTTTCTGATAATTATTTTGAGCCTGAACCATTTACAAAGCAAGTGTTCCTTTTCTTGTGAGTTTTGATCTCAAACCAACTCTCTTGGCTAGTCCTTTGTACTCACAACCCAGGACCATCTTGATCCACTCATCTTCTTTTCAAATTTTTCAAACTACACTCTCTGCAAGTTTGGACCAGATTTGCCAAATTTGGTGAAATTCATACCTACACTCCTCCAAAAATTCCACCAAAAATCAGGCAGCCTACTGGGACATTGAGGAGCCACTCCACCAAAAATCAGCCCAAGGAAAAATTCCTACAAGCCAGAATCATTCTGTCGAACACCTGGCGTGCACTGTTCAAACACCTGCAGTAAATTCAGTTTGCAGTGTCATTTTTCATCCGACAGTTTCAGTCACAAAGGGTATGTGCCTTTGCACGTTGCTCGTCCGCTCGCTCGCTTGTCCGCAGCCTTGCACGCACGCTTGGCGGCTTCGGCGTCGGGAGCACCACAGCCCTTCAGGCGGCGTGTCCCACGGCGCAACGCCACCCGTGGCGCTAACGGAACGACAGACTGCCCGCAACGCCGTTCTGCGCCGCCCATTGCTTCTCGCTCTCGCGTGGCCTCATGCACGCCAAAGACACACCCGCTGCACCGTCGTCGTGGCCCGGCAAGCATGGTAGCGCGCCTCGCCGCCGGCGTGCCGCCTTTGCTCCGTTCGTCGAACTCCACCTCGGCAAGTTAAACTCGACGCCGCGGCACCAAATCAGCTCCTGTGGCAACAACGACAACGCCCAACTCCTAAACACCTGTCCAGCCATCGCTCCGCCGTAATCCCTCTCGGACTTATCCCGTTCGCGGCAACGCCTCGGTCGCCTATAAAAGAGACCCCGAGTCCCTCTCGAGCACGCACGCCACTACACTCCACCTACACCTCACGGGCCACTAGGAGGACCTCGAGGAGGTCTCCTCCCCAACTCCGGCCGCCCTGTTCCGCCTCGGGCTCCAGCTCGATTCGCTGCAGTGAGGCCGTCTCCGATGCCCTAACTCCGCCCAGCTTCCTCTCTAGCTACCATATCCCTAACCCCTCGTCAATTTGATCATTGCAGCCCTCTCGGTGAGCTTCATCTCGCCCGAATCGCCGTCCACGAGCAGGAGCCACCGTCGACGTGGTGCTGCGCCGGCCACCACCACCACCACCAACCGACGCGAATGGCACCTGAACACGCTGGTACTCCCGATCACCCTACCTCGCCGTGGATCGCCGCGGCGACCATCATGACTCTCGGCGCCAACGAGCCCCGACGCGCCTTTTCAATTTGAACTGGTGGGTGGGACCCGCCCGTCACCTCTCTGCTCGCTTTTAAACGAACCGTTTTCTGAAAACGTCTTTGCCGAATCGTTTTCTCTCGAGCCGGCGTATTCTAATCAAACGTTTTCTGTTTTGCAATAAAAACCACAGGAAGTTTCGTTTCATTACAGATGGGTCCTGGACAAAACCCTAATAACTTTTTATCGAAGCATATTTTTGATTGATTCTTTTCTGTCCTCTTTGAAATTTTGTCTAGTTTTTATCAGATTTATTTGAAAATTATTTGAGATAATTTTGTGCACCTTCCGTATTCACGATAGCGCGTATATTTTCTCGTTATACCGTAGATACCGAAGGAGGTGACGGAGCATGAACTTCACCGAGCTAGGCTCCGACTACTCTGAACCAGGCAAGCATGTTGAGACTTTTGATATGATGAGTGTTTGGCATGTTTGCATGTAAGTAGTTTCATAGCATGTTGGTGAGCATACCGATGGAGGTTATTATTCATGCATGTGGAGACATGTAATTTCATTGATCCATACTTGTGGTGTATGGAGGTGCATGGCCATGTGTTGGCATGAGTATGGGTAAGATGGCAGTGTTGTAGCATGCCGGTCTTACGCCACACATCTCTTTTACTTCGAATCAACCCAGTCGGTTCGATTCCTTCGATTTCACTCCGTACTACCACATGTTTTCCATAAGGAATATGGCATAGTAAGTTGCAAACCGCTTTCTGGTACACACCAAAAGGAGAGGCGGGATGATGGTTCCATGGCCTGGATTAAAGCCACCATCCGGTCGGGGCATGGGTGTTTCGGTTGGGACCGAGAGGGGGCACCCTTAGAGCGTAGCCAGATATAAATTCGATCCCATGCTATTCGAGATTGTGATCTCCCGTCTCAAAAGTTTTTCTTGAACGATGTCCGGGTGGTTCGACATCGAGAAGTATGATGGTGTGTCTTTGGATCGCTGTGTTTTCTTCGAAATACCGTGAGACGGAACTAGTCCTTCGTGACTACGAAATCCGTTGGTGTGGGTGATTTTAGTACAAGCTCTGCAGAGTCAAAACTCCTTTGAATCATCTTATCATCATCAAATTCTATACTATTCTTATCCCGACAAGTGTTTGTTGATGATGAAAACTCGGAGAAAGTTCATGAGTACTAAATACGATTTAATGGGATATTCTTGTGATGTGCTAACCGCTTATTATTATGAGCTGAATTTTTGTTATGAGTGTTGTTACATTCTTTTAAAGCCCTTTATGCGGTGTCGCTCAGACGCCCGACTGTGGCATTTCTTTTAAAGCCCTTTATGCGGTGTCGCTCGGCGCCCGATCGTGGCATTTCTTTTAAAGCCCTTTATGCGGTGTCGCCGACGCCCGACTGTGGCATTTCTTTTAAAGCCCTTTATGCGGTGTCGCTCAGACGCCCGACTGTGGCATTTCTTTTAAAGCCCTTTATGCGGTGTCGCTCAGACGCCCGACTGTGGCATTTCTTTTAAAGCCCTTTATGCGGTGTCGCTCAGACGCCCGACTGTGGCATTTCCTTTAAAGCCCTTTATGCGGTGTCGCTCGACGCCCGACTATGCATTTTTTAAAGCCCTTTATGCGGTGTCGCTCAGACGCCCGACTGTGGCATTTCTTTTAAAGCCCTTTATGTGACGTCGCTCGACGCCCGATCATGCATTTCTTTTAAAGCCCTTTATGCGGTGTCGCTCAGACGCCCGACTGTGGCATTTCTTTTAAAGCCCTTTATGTGACGTCGCTCAGACGCCCGACTGTGGCATTTCTTTCCTTCTATTTATTTATTTACCTTTCGAGGCGTCGCTTCAGACACCCGATCGGGTTTCATTTTGTTTATGTTGTTGATTTTCGGCGGACTACCGCCGTTTCCCTTTTTATTTATTCCGTATGCTAATATACTGTTCATGCATTGGTGTATTTATCAGTACGCATTTCATGCATGCATTTGTTATATCTTACGTCCGAACGGTCTTGCGAGTACTTTTAAAGTACTCACTGGCTTGTTGATTTGGCCAGATGCTGACGAAGGCGATCTCATGGATGAAGAGTTCGATAGCGAGTCCGACGCCTAGAGGAGTCGATCAGTCCCGTGCGACCCTTGGTTTTGGTCATTGTACTATATCCGCTTCCGCTACCCAAATAAATTCACCGAGCCTCACCTCGACGCTCGATGAGATGCTAGTTGAGCATATCACTTCTCACTGTGATATACCACCACCGCCAGTTTAGTTCGAGTCAAGAGTATGCCACCTCACCCTTGTGTTATACCGCCATTATGTATAATTATTGGCGCTTGTAATAAATTTGTTGAGCATCCTTGGCTCAGCCCCTGTAATATATTTTATGCTCTTGGCTTCTTGTATCAAGAATTTGTCTACCAAAGGAGGAGTACTTCTCAAAAACTGGGGTAACAAGATTGGCTTTTCAATAAATATTTTTATCGGAAAACCGGTCGTGACAAGCTTGGTACCAGAGCCAGGCTGATCAGAGGAAGCCACTAGGTGCGATCGCTAATCGGTGATTAGCACAGTATTGTCTTGTCTTATTTTTTTTACAATCGTAGACATTCTTTCTGACAGTCAGCATAAATTTATGATCTGACCTTTCAGAATTTTTGCTGCTGTTGTAGATGGTCGACGACGGCGGCTGCGAGTCTCGGATGTTCGCCAACGCGTGCCCGATGGGTTCGCAAGCTTCTCTCTGCGTCGTTCAGTCGCGATGGGGCCATCTCAGGCGCCCAGCTTTCACATTCTACCAGCACAAGGTCAACGACAGTCTGACCATGCACCAGGCCGCGGTGCAATTCAAGGGAGGGCGTGTTGAGTTACGACGCTTCCGGTTTGTGGGAAGAGCCATGCCTACGGAGAAGCATGCTATGCAGATGGCAGCCCGTGAGGCGATAGCTCGCCTCAGGGATGTCCTTCCCTCAATGAAGACTCGTCGTTACCGCTACCTCCCATGCCATGTGCCCTACACCTGTCACTATGCATTCTCCTGTTCCCAGAGGAGAACGGGACGAGGCCTTTGAGATGCTTATTGAGTATCTCCGGGCCCTGGAGGCAGCATTCGACAATTTGGTGGACGACTTCGTGGCTGCCCGCATGGACTCAGTCCATGGCTGTGCCGCCAACAGGAGGGAGCTCCTGCACACCGCACCGCCACTGACGTTTGTCTCGTCCTCAGCATCCTATGCACCGAGTCGTCGCCTGCCTACCACCGAGGAATTCAACCAAGTCATCGCGCCCACTCCAACACGTGCTACACCAACCTTTGCGCCCATCCCTGTTCGTGTTGCTCCACCTCTGGCACCCGCTCCACCTTCTCAGCGCAGCACTCCACGTCTGGAGCCTATTAGTGAGGAGGAGGTCGACTCCCCAGCCTCACTTCGCCTCACCCTTGGCAGAGCCAAGGAGATCGTCAACATCTCCGACTGAGTACGCTTAACCGACATGCGAGATGCCGCTTGTACGATATGTGTATATGTACATAGGTTGTGAGAAGTAGCCTGTTTTGCATCATGTAGGAAGTGGAGAAGTGCACTAGCCTAAATAACATGTCAGGATTATGTACGCCTATCCTGAGTGATGTATTGTATAATTATCGACCGCGTGTAAGATACGTAATGAGCAGTTCTTCTCCGTGCGCAAATCTTTTGTTTCTTTGTGTTGTCTTGGCATTTTTATTCTTATTTGAAAACCCTGTGAATTTATGGATTTAAATTTTGGCGATTCTTTTCTGTTTGTTCTTATGGGTTTTACAAAATGTATCCCAGTGAAAAATGTCTCGTCCTTGGACGCGCTCCATGCCAGCTCCGCCAGAGGAAAATTGTGACACTCAACCAGACAACAATAACACGCAAGGACAGTCGAGTCAACAGGGCAGTGAAACGGCACTTTCTCAAATGTGCCGCCTTTTTGAACAAAGTCAGCAACAACATCGAGAAATGATGAACCAAGTTTTCAACATGGGAAATCACCATGGGCGTATCCGCAGCATTCCAAATTATCTGAATTACGAAGACACGTCCTCGGACATTTTCTCATCTTGACAAACCTCTTGAAGCCGAGGACTGGCTTGAGATATGGAGAGAAAATTAAATATTGCAAGATGTTCAGACCAGGAAAAAGTATTATATGCACCGCACTATCTCACAGGAGCAGCCGCTTGGTGGGAAAATTTCCTGCACATGCATCCCAATGAAAATAATATAACCTGGGATGATTTCAAGGAAGGTTTTAAGTGGTGCACACATTCCCAAGAGTATTATGAAAATCAAGAAGAGAGAGTTCGATGACCTCAAACAAAGGAATATGACGATGTCGATTACAATGGTCAGTTCACTTTATTGTCCCGCTACGCCAATGAAGAACGTATGACTGAAAGCAAGAAGATGGAAAAATTCCTTGACGGTCTAGCGCCCGCACTTAAATGCCAACTGGTTGTACACACTTTTCCAGATTTTAAAACACTGGTGGATAAAGCCATTACCCTGGAAAATGAGAGACGAGCTTGGAAGATTTCCATAGCGAAAAAGGACCGGACAAACCATGCTCGCAACCATCGAAGCAAGATAGATTTTCAGAAAGGTGGGACGCACAAATCCACGACAAGCGTCTCACGCCCAATCAAAAATTTTCATGCAAGGGACAAGGAGTTCACATATCGCCCAGGCGTTACTTGTTACGCCTGTGGAGAGGAAGGGCATTATGCCAAGCAATGCCCCAAACCAAGGAACTCAACCCCGAAGCCGAACAACGGTGGCAATAATTCAGCACCCAAGCGAAACAATTTCAACCCCAATAACAACCACAGGAAGGGTCATCTGAACCACGTGACCCCAGAGGAAGCCCAGAATGCCCCGGATATCGTACTCGGTACGTTTCCTGTCAACACAATACCTGCCATGGTTTTGTTTGATTCTGGAGCTTCTCACTCATTCATTTCGAAAGGTTTTGCTTTGAAAAATAATTTTTCGATGCTTCCTTTGGAAAAATCGATGATCATCAAGTCCCCTGGAAATCAGCAAGTTACTCAGAGTTACTGTCAAGGTGTGGTTATTAAGTTTGAAGGATTAGAGTTCCACGCAAATCTTATTGTTTTGGAAAACAATGGACTGGACGTCATCCTAGGGATGGATTGGTTAACCACCAACAAAGGTTTTATCGACTGTTTCAACCGATCCGTAATTCTCACTCATCACCTCGAAAAAGCAGAAGAGTTTCTGCCCAAGACAGAAAAATATCTCGGCAACCAAGATTGTATAAAGTGGACATTTCTGAACTAAACAAAGTTCCAGTAGTGTGTGAATTTCCAGACGTATTTCCCGAAGAATTACCAGGCATGCCACCAGATCGGGAAATAGAATTCAGCATTGAGCTAGCACCTGGAACCACCCCCATATACAAGAAACCATACAGAATGGCACCATCCGAGTTGGTAGAATTGAAGAAGCAAATAAAAGAATTACTAGACAAAGGATATATACGAGCCAGCTCCTCCCCTTGGGGTTCACCAATTTTATTTGCCAAAAAGAAGGATGGAACACTGAGATTGTGTGTAGACTACCGAGCACTTAATATGGTCACAATCAAGAACAAATACCCAATGCCAAGAATAAATGATTTATTTGACCAGCTCGCTCAAGCCAGGGTCTTCTCAAAAATTGACTTAAGATCAGGTTACCATCAATTAAAGGTACGCACAGAGGATATCCCCAAGACAGCTTTCACCTCCAGATACGGACTGTATGAGTTCACAGTAATGCCATTTGGAATGACAAACGCCCCCGCATATTTTGTTCACCTCATGAACAAAGTATTTATGAAGTTTATGGACAAGTTTGTTGTGGTATTCATTGACGATATTTTGATATATTCAAGACACGGAAGAGCATGCGAGAACACCTCGGGATTGTGTTAGGGGAACTCGAGAAAACATAATTGTACGCCAAATTCAGCAAGTGTGAATTTTGGTTAAGACAGTAGGCTTTTTGGGCCACGATTAAATCAAGAAGGTATTGCCGTGGACCCGAGAAAAAATCAAGGCCGTAATTGGTTGGAAGCCACCGCCAATGTAACAGATGTCTGAAGTTTCCCGGGAATGGCAGGATATTACCGCAGATTTATTGAGGATTCTCCACCATAGCCAAGCCAATGACGCAGTTACTCAAAAAAGACAAGAAATTTGAGTGGACTGAAGCCTGTGAGAAAAGTTTCCAAGAACTAAAGAGGAAATTAACGACAGCACCGGTATTAATTGTGCCAGACATACACAAGAATTTTGAAGTATATTGTGATGCGTCCCGAAAGGGTCTCGGATGCGTACTAATGCAAGAGGGCAAAGTTGTTGCATACGCTTCAAGGCAACTTCGTAAACACGAGGAAAATTATCCCACTCATGACCTAGAATTGGCAGCAGTCATACATGCACTCAAGGAATGGAGGCACTTCCTACTGGGGAATCGTTGTGAAATATATACGGACCATAAAAGCCTCAAGTATATTTTTACACAGCCAGAACTCAATTTACGACAACGGCGCTGGTTGGAATTGGTAAAAGATTACGATGTGGGTATTCACTATCATCCAGGGAAGGCAAATGTTGTGGCAGATGCTCTTAGTCGGAACCCCAGTCCGGACAACAACAGCCTGCCAGGTTTGAGACCTGAATTCCAACAAGAATTTACCAAACTCAACTTGGTAATGGTCACGGGAGGCACCATAACAAATTTGGAAATTCAACCCAACCTTGTGGAGAAAATCAAAGAAGCTCAGTATAAACACCCCAGCATCGAAGGCATAAAAATAAAGGTAAAAATGGGCAAGGCCTCGGAATTCATCATAGACAATGAAGGAACCTTATGGTACGGAGACAGACTCTGCGTGCCAAATATAGAGGACCTCAAACATCAAATTTTAGCTGAAGCCCACACCGCTCCATATTCGATCCACCCTGGAGGAACCAAAATGTATAAGGATATTCAGGAAAGATTTTGGTGGCACGGTATGAAGAGGGATATAGCCACTTTCATTGCATGTTGCGATTCTTGTCAACGCATAAAAGCTGAACATCAAAGACCAGCCGGTCTACTGCAACCGAATAAAATACCTGAGTGGAAATGGGATGAAATAGGGATGGACTTCATTGTCGGACTACCTCGGTCACAACGCGGAAATGATGCCATATGGGTCATCACGGACAGATTAACCAAGGTGGCACATTTCATTCCAGTGAAAACAACCCACACCACTCAGAAGCTTGCCAGTATTTATCTTGCCCGTATAGTTTGTTTGCATGGAGTCCCTAAAACAATAATATCTGACAGAGGCACTCAGTTCGTCTCGAGATTTTGGGAGCACTTACAACAGGCTCTGGGAACTCAACTGGCCTTCAGTACAGCATACCATCCCCAGACTGATGGACAAACAGAACGCGTAAACCAAATACTAGAAGACATGCTAAGAGCATGTGTCCTCACCTATGGGACCAGCTGGGAAGAAAGCTTGCCATATGCCGAGTTCGCATACAACAACAGTTACCAGGCCAGCTTGCAAATGGCACCTTTGAAGCCCTCTACGGACGGAGATGCGTACCCGCTAAATTGGTCGAAACCGGAGGCGATCGTATCTTCGCCCGGACATGCTCAAAGAAGCCGAGGAAAAGTCGGGCTAATCAGGACCGACTCAAGACCGCTCAAAGCCGATGGAAGAGTTATTACAATCAAAAGCATCGAGAGGTCAGGTTTGAGCCGGCGATTATGTATACCTCACGGTATCCCCTATGAGAGGCCTGCAACGGTTCAGTGGTCAAAGGAAAGCTAGCACCAAGGTTTGTCGGACCATTTTGTATAGTGGCACGAAGAGGCAAGGTAGCCTACCAACTAGACTTGCCCAAAGAATTATCCGGCGTCCACAACGTATTCCACGCCTCACAATTAAGGAAATACGTGAGCAACCCAGAGAAACAAGTATCCCACGAGAACATTGACGTACAACCAGATCTCACCTATCGGGAACATCCAAGAAGAATATTAGAGGAGTCGAAAGAAGAACTCGACGAAAACCATCAAGTTTTTCAGAGTCCAATGGAGCAATCACACCGAGAATGAAGCAACTTGGGAAAGAGAGGATTTTCTTGGACGGAACATCCACACTTATTTAGGATCAGCTGAAATCTCGGGACGAGATTTTTCCTAAGGGGTAGGTGTTGTGACACTCCAAAAATTTTATTTGGTTTTAGCAAAAACATTGCTGGTTTCTTTCTTTCTTTAAGAAAGGCCTTTTATTTTCTTTTCGAAAAAGGCTATTCTCTTTAACTTCTCTTTTCTTTGGCAAGTTTGTCATCTCTGTTTTCTTCTTCAAAACCTTAGGTTTGATCCTTTAAATATTCCCCTCTGTTGTTTCCTTCCAAAAATTGGATTTTTGGAGTTTATCTTCTTTCATATTTCAAAGAAAAGATTTAGGGTCACCTTTCTTTTCTTAACCATCCATGACTCTGATTTTACCCATGTGGTAAAACCACTCCAAAACCTCCTCTCCTCCTTGCCAGCAACTTAAGTTCACTATCCCAACTCATCCAAACAAGTTTTGGATTTTATTTGAATTAATTCTTCTCTCAAATCTTTTCTGATAATTATTTTGAGCTGAACCATTTACAAAGCAAGTGTTCCTTTTCTTGTGAGTTTTGATCTCAAACCAACTCTCTGGCTAGTCCTTTGTACTCACAACCCAGGACCATCTTGATCCACTCATCTTCTTTTCAAATTTTTCAAACTACACTCTCTGCAAGTTTGGACCAGATTTGCCAAATTTGGTGAAATTCATACCTACACTCCTCCAAAAATTCCACCAAAATCAGGCAGCCTCATGGGACATTGAGGAGCCACTCCACCAAAAATCAGCCCAAGGAAAAATTCCTACAAGCCGAATCATTACGTCGAACACTGGCGTGTAATTGTTCAAACACTGCATAAATTCAGTTTGCGGTGTCATTTTTCATCCGGCAGTTTCATCACAAAGGGTATGCCTTTGGCACGTTGCTTTCGTCGCTGGCTCGCTTGTCCGCAGCCTTGCACGCACGCTTGGCGGCTTCGGCGTCCGGAGCACTCGCAGCCGCTTCGCGCGGCGTGTCCCACGGCGGCAACGCCACCCGTGGCGCTAACGGAGACAAGACTGCCCGCAACGCCGTTCTGCGCCGCCCATTGCTTCTGGCTCTCGCGTGGCCTCATGCACGCCAAAGACACCCCGCTGCACCGTCGTCGTGGCCCGGCAAGCCGTGGCGCGCTCCCTCGCCGCCGGCGTGTTCGCCTTTGCTCCGTTCCGTCGAACTCCACCTCGGCAAGTTAAACTCGACGCGGCGGCACCAAATCAGCTCCTGTGGCAACAACGACAACGCTCCAACTCCTAAACACCTGTCCAGCCATTGCTCCGCCGTAATCCTCGCGGACTTATCCCGTTCGCGGCAACCGCCTCGGTCGCTTATAAAAGAGACCCCGAGTCCCTCTCGAGCACGCACGCTCACTACACTCCACCTACACCTCACGGGCCACTAGGAGGACCTCGAGGAGGTCTCCTCCCCAACTCCGGCCGCCCGTTCCGCCTCGGGCTCCAGCTCGATTCGCTGCAGTGAGGCCGTCTCCGATGCCCTAACTCCGTCCAGCTTCCTCTCTAGCTACCATATCCCTAACCCCTCGTCAATTTGATCATTGCAGCCCTCTCCGTGAGCTTCATCTCGCCCGAATCGCCGTCTCACGGAGCAGGAGCCACCGTCGACGTGGTGCTCGCCTTGACCACCACCACCACCAACCGACGCGAATGGCACCTGAACACGCTGGTACTCCCGATCACCCTACCTCGCCGTGGATCGCCGCCGGCGGCATCATGACTCTCGGGCGCCAACGAGCCCCGACGCCCTTTTCAATTTGAACCTGACGGGTGGGACCCGCCCGTCAGCCTCTCTGTTCGTTTTTAAACGAACCGTTTTCTGAAAACGTCTTTTGCCAGAATACGTTTTCTCCTCTGAGCCGGCGTATTCTAATCTGAAACGTTTTCTGTTTTTGCAATAAAAACCCTGGGAAGTTTCTGTTTCATTACAGATGGGTCCCTGGACAAAAACCCTAATAACTTTTTATCAGAAGCATATTTTTGATTGATTCTTTTTCTGTCCTCTTTGAAATTTTGTCTAGTTTTTTATCAGATTTATTTGAAAATTATTTGAGATAATTTTTGTGCACCTTCCGGTATTCACGATAGCGCGTATATTTTCTGTTATACCGTAGATCGAAGGAGGTGACGGAGCCGCGAACTTCACCGAGCTAGGCTCCGACTACTCTGAACCAGGCAAGCATGTTGAGACTTTTGATATGATGAGTGTTTGGCATGTTTGCATGTAAGTAGTTTCATAGCATGTTGGTGAGCATACCGATGGAGGTTATTATTCATGCATGTGGAGACATGTAATTTCATTGATCCATACTTGTGGTGTATGGAGGTGCATGGCCATGTGTTGGCATGAGTATGGGTAAGATGGCAGTGTTGTAGCATGCGGTCTTACGCCACACATCTCTTTACTTCGAATCAACCGTGTCGGTTCGATTCCCTTTCGATTTCACTCCGTACTACCACATGTTTTCCATAAGGAATATGGCATAATAAGTTGCAAACCGCTTTCTGGTACACACCAAAAGGAGAGGCGGGATGATGGTTCCATGGCCCTGGATTAAAGCCAGTCATCGGTCGGGGCATGGGTGTTTCGGTTGGGACCGAGAGGGGCACCCTTAGAGCGCTGCGATATAAATTCGATCCCATGCTATTCGAGATTGTGATCTCCCGTCTCAAAAGTTTTTCTTGAACGATGTCGGGGTGGTTCCCGACATCGAGAAGTATGATGGTGTGTCTTGGATCGCTGTGTTTTCTTCGAAATACCGTGAGACGGAACTAGTCCTTCGTGACTACGAAATCCGTTGTTGTGGGTGATTTTAGTACAAGCTCTGCAGAGTCAAAACTCCTTTGAATCATCTTATCATCATCAAATTCTATACTATTCTTATCCTGACAAGTGTTTGTTGATGACAGAAAACTCCGGAGAAAGTTCATGAGTACTAAGTACGATTTAATGGGATATTCTTGTGATGTGCTAACCGTTTATTATTATGAGCTGAATTTTTGTTATGAGTGTTGTTACATTCTTTTAAAGCCCTTTATGCGGTGTCGCTCAGACGCCCGACTGTGGCATTTCTTTTAAAGCCCTTTATGCGGTGTCGCTCAGACGCCCGACTGTGGCATTTCTTTTAAAGCCCTTTATGCGGTGTCGCTCAGACGCCTTGACCGTGGCATTTCTTTTAAAGCCCTTTATGCGGTGTCGCTCAGGCGCCCGATCGTGGCATTTCTTTTAAAGCCCTTTATGCGGTGTCGCTCGACGCCTTGACCGTGGCATTTCTTTTAAAGCCCTTTATGCGGTGTCGCTCGACGCCTTGATCGTGGCATTTCCTTTAAAGCCCTTTATGCGGTGTCGCCAGACGCCCGACATGCATTTTTTTAAAGCCCTTTATGCGGTGTCGCTCAGACGCCCGATCGTGGCATTTCTTTTAAAGCCCTTTATGTGACGTCGCCGACGCCTCGATTATGCATTTCTTTTAAAGCCCTTTATGCGGTGTCGCCGACGCCTTATTGTGGCATTTCTTTTAAAGCCCTTTATGTGACGTCGCTCAGACGCCCGACTGTGGCATTTCTTTCCTTCTATTTATTTATTTACCTTTCGAGGCGTCGCTTCAGACACCCGATCGGGTTTCATTTTGTTTATGTTGTTGGGATTTTCTGGCGGACTACCGCCGTTTCCTTTTTATTTATTCCGTATGCTAATATACTGTTCATGCATTGGTGTATTTATCAGTACGCATTTCATGCATGCATTTGTTATATCTTACGTCCGAACGGTCTTGCGAGTACTTTTAAAGTACTCACTGGCTTGTTGATTTGGCCAGATGCTGACGAAGGCGATCTCATGGATGAAGAGTTCGATAGCGAGTCCGACGCCTAGAGGAGTCCCAGTCAGTCCCGTGCGACCCTTGGTTTTGGTCATTGTACTATATCCGCTTCCGCTACCCAAATAAATTCACCGAGCCTCACCTCGACGCTCGATGAGATGCTAGTTGAGCATATCACTTCTCACTGTGATATACCACCACCGCCAGTTTAGTTCGAGTCGAGAGTATGCCACCTCACCCTTGTGTTATACCCGCCATTATGTATAATTATTGGCGCGCTTGTAATAAATTTGTTGAGCATCCTTGGCTCAGCCCTGTAATATATTTTATGCTCTTGGCTTATCAGATCAAGAATTTGTCTACCAGTGAGGAGTACTTCTCAAAAACTGGGGTAACAAGATTGGCTTTTCAATAAATATTTTTATCGGAAAACCGGTCGTGACATACCGTCAATCAAAGCAAGATAAGATGCATAAAGGATAAACATCACATGCAAACAATATAAGTGATATGATATGGCCATCATCATCTTGTGCTTGTGATCTCCATCTCCGAAGCACCGTCGAGATCACCATCGTCACCGGCGCGACACCTTGATCTCCATCGTAGCATCGTTGTCGTTCACGCCATCTATTGCTTCTACGACTATCGCTACCGCTTAGTGATAAAGTAAAGCAATTACAGGGCGTTTGCATTTCATACAATAAAGCGACAACCATATGGCTCCAGCCAGTTGCCGATAACTTCGGTTACAAAACATGATCATCTCATACAATAAAATATAGCATCACGTCTTGACCATATCACATCACAACATGCCCTGCAAAAACAAGTTAGACGTCCTCTACTTTGTTGTTGCAAATTTTACGTGGCTGCTATCGGCTTAAGCAAGAATCAATCTCACCTACGCATCAAAAACACAACGATACTTCGTCAAATAGACTCCGTTTTAACCTTCTCAAGGACCGGGCGTAGCCACACTCAGTTCAACTAAAGTGAGAGAGACAGACACCGCCCATCACCTTTAAGCAACGAGTGCTCGTGGCGGTGAAACCAGTCTCGCGAAGCGTCACGCGTAATGTCGGTCCGGCCGCTTCATCTCACAATACCGCTGAACCAAAGTATGACATGCTGGTAGGTAGTATGACTTGTATCGCCCACAACTCACTTGTGTTCTACTTGTGCAAAACATCAAACCATAAAACCTAGGCTCGGATGCCACTGTTGGGGAACGTAGTAATTTCAAAATTTTCTTACGCACACGCAAGATCATGGTGATGCATAGCAACGAGAGGGAGAGTGTTGTCTCGTACCCTCGTGAGACCGAAGCGAAGCGATCACAACGTAGAGGAAGTAGTCGACGTTCTCCTCGCGATCCGACCGATCCCAGCGCCGTTATTCGGCGCCCCGAGTTCTTGACACGCAGACAGCTCGGTGGCGCTCCTCGGGCTCCAATCCAAGAGAGCTTGGGAGGAGAGTTCCACAAGACGACGGCATGGTGGCGATCTTGATGTTCTATCGACGCAGGCTTCGCCTAAGCACCGCCACGATATGACCGAGGTGGATTATGGTGGAGGGGCACCGCACACGGCTAAGGGACGATCTCAAGGATCAACTTGTGTGTTCTAGGGTGCCCCCGCCTCAGTATATAAAGGAGCAAGGGGGTGCGGCCGGCCCTAGGAGGAGGCGGGAGGAGTCCTACTCCCACCGGAGTAGGACTCCCCCTTCCTAGTTGGATTAGGACTTGGGGGAGGAAGAGGGAAGGGGCGCCGCCTCTCCTGTCCTATTCGGACTAGGGGGGAGGGGGCGCGCGGCCTGCCCTGGCCGGCCTTCCTCTTCTCCCTCATGGCCCACTAAGGCCCATTAACCCCCGGGAGGGTTCCGGTAACCCCCCGGTGTTCCGGTAAAATCCCGATTTCACCCGGAACCATTCGAACTCCAAACATAGGCTTCCAATATATCAATCTTTATGTCTCAACCATTTCGAGACTCCTCGTATGTCCGTGATCACATCCGGACTCGAACTTCTTGGTACATCAAAATACACAAACTCATAATATAACCGCCATCGAAACCTTAAGCGTGCGGACCCTACGGTTCGAGAACAATGTAGACATGACCGAGACACGTCTCCGTCAATAACCAATAGCGGGACCTGGATGCCCATATTGGCTCCTACATATTCTACGAAGATCTTTATCGGTCGGACCGCATAACAACATCGTTGTTCCTTTGTCATCGGTATGTTACTTGCCCGAGATTCGATCGTCGGTATCCAATACCTAGTTCAATCTCGTTCCGCAAGTCTCTTTACTCGTTCCGTAATACATCATCTCACAGCTAACTCATTAGTTGTAATGCTTGCAAGGCTTAAGTGATGTGTATTACCGAGAGGGCCCGTAGATACCTCTCGACAATCGGAGTGACAAAACCTAATCTCGAAATCGCCAACCCAACATCGCCTTTGGAGACACTGTAGTACTCCTTTATAATCACCCGATTCGTTGTGACGTTTGGTAGCACCAAAGTGTTCCTCCGTAAACGGAGTTGCATAATCTCATAGTTATAGGAACATGTATAAGTCATGGATAAAAGCAGTAGCAACATACTAAGCGATCGTGTGCTAAGCTAATGGAATGGGTCATGTCAATCAGATCATTCAACTAATGATGTGACCTTGTTAATCAAATAACAACCCTTTGTTCATGGTTAGGAAACATAACCATCTTTGATTAACAAGCTAGTCTAGTAGAGGCATACTAGTGACACTCTGTTTGTTTATACACTCACACATGTATTATGTTTCCGGCTAATACAATTCTAGCATGAATGATAAACATTTATCATGAAATAAGGAAATAAATAATAACTTTATTATTGCCTCTAGGGCATATTTCCTTCAGCGTGGACTAGGCGGACGGCCAACTCCGTGCTGCGTGGGCCTTGGGTTCGTCGTCGGAGTGAGGGATAGCACGGCTCGGCGCCATGACATGTCCTGCTTCAAGGTGTGGCTGCGCACACATCGACCGGACCGCATCCTGAGTCGGCGTAGGTTGTTCATCGAGGAGCCAAGCAGAGGCCGACGCTCCATCTGGCCGCGGTCCACACGGTCGTCGACGCTCTGTTACAACGTGCGCATCGTCAAGCTGGCCGAGCCTGTGGTCGATGAGGAAGATGACCCGGAGATGTCGCCTCCGACGAGTCCCTCCCCCCCCCCCCCGGGCGGAGGTAGGGATGTGATGGGGGGCGGGCCTCAGGCTCATGTTGGCGCTTCTGGAGGCCAGGGGTTTGCCGCAAATGCGGGTGGATCATCGCCGCCGCCGGTGGGGGATGCCCCCACGGGCTTGCCACCGGTCGAAGAAGTGAAATCTTTTCAAAATAAAGAGGATCGGCATGCCATCAGCAAAAATGGAGTTGTGTCATGCCATGATGGGGGCCCGGCCTGTTCTGTGGTAGGAGACTAGCCTTTGACCCCGACCACGCGGGCCCCAGCGGCGCTGGGATCGGTGGCCAGCCTGGTGGAGGGTTCTGGAGCCAACCAAGTGGTCTCGTCTTGCGCCTTGGGCCAGGGTGCGGTCGGGACAGGATTGACGGCTTCTGATCTCGTGGGGTAGCCTGGGTTGGTCACCCTGACTTGCTGGCGCGCTGGCGAGGCTGGGCAGTCCTCGCGATTGGCGGGTGCGCCATCCAATGCCATGGCCCCGACAGTTGGGCGAGTGCTGGTTGGTTCGATAGGAATCCGCGTGGGGCCGGACTCTGAGCTGCTCTCGGCTGTGCGCGCTAGCGACATGGGCTCTGATCTTGCCGCCCTTGGGGATAGAGAATCCAATGATGGCCATGCGGATGAGGAGTGGACGTCTCCCATGCAGCCCGTCCTGGAGGGACACGTCTCCCATGCAATTCTCTGTGTTCGAAGACTCAGCCATGCAGGCGTGTCGGATCAACGCCTGCGTACACCTTCGGGCATGCTTCGGGCATGCTAAACCAGATGGAGGGCCCAGGTCACGAAACTTTCGTGGTTTCTCTCTCTCGGGATGAGGTGGGTACGCCCACGCGCAGCAGGGGCACGCAGGCTGCCGAGTAGGACATGGGGCGCAAAGATGATCATAGGCTGAAGGACTTTTGCGTACAGGTGGCAAGAGCGATCACTCCGCTAATCTCCAGGCCACCAGAACCCGCAGTTGCTATAGCGAGAGGCCATCCTCGTAGGCGGCAGCATCTCGCCATCTCTATGCCACGGCGTAGTGCTCGCATCGCCAAACGTGGTGGGCGTGGCTCCGTGGCCAGCAGGCAGCAACAGGCCATCATTCGTAAGCTTTGCCTTGCCCATGAGGGGGAAACCATTGGGGACGCGGCACTCCAAGCATATGTCGAACTCTTCTCCAACCCACTCTCGGATATGCATATTGCGGCCATTCTCGCCCTCGTTGGTTGGGAGTCTTCTGTGCTCCCTATGCAGGAGATGTCGGCCATGCTGGCAGCAGCCACGTAGGCCTCGTTTGGGGGAGGTGGTTTTGTGTAGGCATGTCCTATGGTGGCACAACCCCTCAAGGTCTTAGTGTGGAACGTGTGCGGGCTTAACTCCCCAGCACGACGGAATATTGTTTGTCAGGTGGTGCTAGAGGCCAATCCGGCTATTGTGTGCCTCCAGGAGACTAAGCTCGAACCTGTAACCGTCGACATTATCCGGCATTGCCTTGGAGATAAGCTTGAGAACTTCTACTACCTACCGGCTAACGGCACACATGGAGGCATTGTGATTGCATGGGATGCGCTCATGGTCTCGCTCCATAACCCACATACAATGCAGAACACTTTGACGGCCCTGGTTAAATCGAGTGACATATCCGAGTGGTGGATTACTTGCGTGTACGGCCCCCAACCCGACCGCGAGAAGGTGGAGTTTCTTGAGGAACTGGTGGAGATTAGGGATTTGCATGCTGGCCCGTGGGCTGTTGTGGGGGATTTTAATCTTATAGCGAATGCAAGTGACAAGAGCAATGATTTGATCAACAGGCGGATGTTAGGCCGTTTTAGGACCACCTTGAACCGGCTGGAACTCAAGGAGCTATACCTAAGTGGCAGGAGGTATACTTGGTCCAATGAGCGTGAAAACGCCACGAAGGAGAAAATTAACCATGTGTTCAACAACAACGAGTGGGATGACTTACACCCACATTGCTTCCTAAAAGCACTTGGTACTTCGGTCTCTGACCACTGCCCTATGCTCTTGGACCTCCATGCGGATCTCTATGTGGGTCGTCGCTTCAAGTTCGAAGCCTTTTGGCCGCGTGCGGATGGGTTCAAGGACACGGTTTCCACGGCTTGGCAGTCGGTGCCCTCTGTTGGCAACCCGTTTGTTGTTCTCGACAAAAAGCTCAGAGCCACGGCTAGGAAGCTGCAAGGATGGAGTGACCATTGGATCGGGAATATAAAGCTCCAGATCGCTATGGCAATGGAGCTCATTTACAGGCTTGACAGTGCATCAGATCACAGGGCGCTCTCGATGGCGGAGTTCCAGCTAAGGAAAACTCTCAAGAGGAAACTTCTTGGCCTCTGCTCGTTGGAGAGGGGCATTGCCCGACAGCGTTCCAAGATTTTGCACTTAAGAGAGGGCGACGCCGACACTGAATTCTTCTACAGGCACGCGAGACAAAGACAACGGAAGAATATGATCATCGCCCTAAAGAAGGATGGGCAACTGATCACGGGCCACGAGCAGATGGCTGACGAGGTGGATTCCTACTACGAGAACTTGCTGGGTCACGTGGAGGCTTGAGGCGCAACCCTGCGGCTCGATGGCCTGGGGCTCCCGAGGCATGATCTATCACACCTGGAGCTGCCATTCACTGAAGAGGAGGTTAGGAAGGTGGTTAAGTCCTTGCCACCGGACAAGTCGCCGGTCCGGATGGCTTCACCAACAGGTTCTTCACTAGCTGTTGGAGCATCATAAAGTTGGACCTGATGAGAGCTTTGGATGTGTTCTATTGTGGTGACACTCGAGGAATGCCCGCCATAAACAAAGCCCTAGTTTCCTTGCTGCTGAAGATTGATGGCACGGATGAGCTACGGGATTTTAGGCCGGTTAGCATGGTTCATGGAGTCATCAAGATTTTTGACAAAGTACTAGTAATCAGACTAGTGGATGATCTCCCGTTCCTGGTGGGCAAGCACCAAAGTGCCTTTGTCAAGGGAAGGTATTTGCACGACAACTTCATGCTAGTGCAAGGAACTACCAGACGCCTCCATGCTGTGCGAGACCCCACAGTGCTCCTCAAGCTGGACATCTCAAAGGCATTTGATTCCGTTAAGTGGTCGCTCTTGTTAGAGGTTATGCATACTATGGGCTTTGGCCGAAGGTGGATAGGATGGATTTGTGGACTACTTACTACTTCATCCACGCAGATCATGGTAAATGGGGTGCCGGGTATGCCCATCTACAACAAATATGGCCTACGGCAAGGCAACCCGATTTCGCCCATGCTCTTCCTGCTTGTCATGGAGTCACTGCACCGCCTCTTTCAGCGAGCTTCAGAGATGCATTCGCTCACGCCTTTAGCTCCATCAGGCATGCAGACTCGAATCTCCATCTTTGCGGACGACGTCATGCTCTTTCTCAAGCCCCACTGGATGGACCTGCAGGCATGCTCATTGATCCTGGACATATTTGCTGCTGCTTCGGGTCTTCGCGTCAACCTGACAAAGAGCGCGGCGCTCCCGATCAGATGCTCGCAAGCTCAGATAGACATGGTCACCAACATCCTTCGCTGCTCCACTAGGCGGTTCCCGATCAAGTATCTAGGCCTCCCGTTGACCATCCGCCGGCAATCTGCGGCGCAACTTCAAGGACTTGTCGGTCACATCACGACAAGCTTGCCCACATGGCGTGCATCAGCACTGCCGAAGAGCGGCCGGCTGCTCCTCGTCAAGTCTGCCCTGTCGGCAATGCCAATTCATGCAATGTTGGCGTTCGAGCTTCCGGCCAATACGATCAAGGCCATCAACAAAATTTTATGAGGATTCCTCTGGTGGTAAAGCGGAAGCGAATGGGGGCAACTGCGCGGTGGCACGGCCGGCGGTCTGTGCTCCTAAGTGGGCTGGTGGCCTGGGCATGCCGGACATACAGTGGGTGAACACAGCTATGCAGGCCAGGTGGCCATGGCTAGCTCGGACCGACAACTCGAGGCCATGGAGCGAGTTCACGCTACCAATATCGAAAGAGGCCAGACAGGTATGCAATGCGGCGATGCTAACGATGATCGGTGATGGCAGAGATGCTTTGTTTTGGGAGAACAGGTGACTTGATGGCTTTAGGATCGAGGAGATCGCCCCCAGCATACACTCCCGAATCCCCAAGCGCATTCGGAAAGGGCTACATGTCAATGAGGCGATATCAAGCGGATATTGGGCGCACGAGGTTGGCACCAACATGGACGGGCCGACGCTCAGGGAATTCATGGAGTTGTGGACTCGTGTTGAAGCGATGCAACTCCAGGAGGGAGTGCTGGATATGATCACCTGGGCGTGGGAGCGCAATGGAAGGTACTCTGCCCACTCAGCGTATGCTGCCAACTTCATGGGTAGGGAAGTAGCCCCGACGGTGAGGGCGACATGGAAGAACTGGGCCCCCTGTAGTGCCGTTTCTTCCTATGGCGTGCTGTTCGCAACCGCTGTTGGACCTCCGATCGATTGGCTAGGAGGGGCCTGCCGCACCAGGATGCTTGCCCACTTTACGACCAGGAGGAGGAAACGATGAATCATATCATGCTACAATGTGCTTTCTCCAAAGGTTTCTGGTTTCAGATTTGCACGGCGCTGGGCAAGCCAGGGTGGACTCCAGCACCTGACGACACATTGCCGGAATGGCTGCTCAACAAGACCATTGAGGGAACGCTGGATAAGGACGTGAGAGCTATCATCATTCTTGCCCTCTGGGAGCTATGGAAACATCGCAACGGGATTGTTTTCGACGGGGATTCCCCTTCGCTCGCTAGACTAGTTCGTATGTGCATTACTGAGGGTAGAACCTGGAGGACGGCGGGCCTCATAAGGACGGACATGGAGCCCTTCTTCGAGCGGATTCACATGTGGGCAATGGACGAGACGTAGAGCTAGACTAGGGTACGGCGGCGAGGGTGCTTTGTAGCACCTTCGGTGGCGTAGGTGTGTTGTAACAACCTCGGTGGAGGGTCCTTGTACCCCTTTCTTTCTTTAATACAAGATACGCATGCTATGCGTATTCGAGAAAAAATTTGTATTGATTAGTTGAAGTGACCATGTACCTAGGGATACACGTGGGCCTTTTTTAAACGGAAAGTAATAAGTAGCTGACAAGATCTAGTAGTTTTACGGAGAGGGCAAAAGCTCTGCCACATTTATTAAATAAGAGAGTTTTTAGAATGTACTCCCTCCGTTCCGAGTAAATCAGAATGGAGGGAGTATGTAATTAGGCTCTGTGATCCGGAAGAAGTGAATGTGGCGGTCGAGCGGCAAATGTGGAGCCAACAAATGCATTATCATCTTCTTCTCCAGTCACCCAACCGAGGAAGACAGGAAAGATTAAATGGATGGCTTAAAATACATGTCTGCTTTGACTGGAGTTGCAAGCATCGAGCTGCTTTAGGAATGAACATGGCGCACTGATGCAGAGGCCATGGCAATCCTGGAATAAAAGTGAACGTCCGCTCTATTGCATTGGCTGTGCATGCAGTCAGCTCTGGTGGAAGAGAATACAGTTCAACATCCAGAGACATTTCGCGGTCTGAATTCAATCAAACACACTGGAATATATCAATCTGGTGTTCCACCTGTACGTTCCATCGAGCATCGACAGTGTAAACTGTAACCAGAGACACGCAAAATATTGTCCCTGCCATGTACAATTATCTAACACACAAAAAGAAAAACTGAATGTGTGTAGTGTCCAAGTGACCCATCCAGATCCAGCAATGCCACATGATACATCCAGTAACAAATTATGTGCATGACACACAATTCCTGGTGATGTTCCTGCTTGACAATGGCCTCGACATGGTCTGCGCGCCATACACACGAAAAATAAACCGGTCTGGCAGTTTCAGTGTCTACAGGGGAACACAATCTGGAACCTGACCCTGACCTTGGTAGAGACAATCCCAAAAAATGCAACAGCAAAGACGGAAATACTATAACAGAACATGTCAACACCTAACCAGATCCAATGGATACTTCAAGAAGAATGTTTACAACAAAATGATTAACTGAACTTGACTGCTAGTATAACACAATCATTCAGTTTAGCGGGCAAAAATCAGATTAACTTTGCCAGTCACTAAATAGGATAATCTGCCCTAATTTCATCACCAGCTAGAGCAGAATATACAGAGAGGAAACCAATGTATACTGGCTAAATATTTTGTGTTACGAAAACTACTGGATGATCTTTAATAAATAAGAAGACCTCCATAAAAAAACAAGGTGATTCTTCAGTTCAAATAATAACAGACACACAAAAGCAGATCAACTGGCAACTATATTGAAAGTTGACCGAAACGACTTCATAATTTTAGCATCAGCATGCAACGTGGCCACTCCATCCCAAAAGGATATCATGCAACAATGTCACAGCCATAGCTTCTTGATCATAATAAAGAAACTAGCTAGGTCATAGGCGCACCCAACTTATACATATTGCATCTCATGAGGATGCTAGCAAGCGAAAAAAATTGAGAAGATAATCTTGCGTCACATTCAACCGTCAGCAAGAAAAGAAACTTAGAAACTTCAAACACATGCATATTCCTAAATAATAATAGTTCATCATAGAGAAGAGAGACGGGGAAGATCAGAGCATATCTTTCAAACGCACACCAAAATGAATCGGTAATTTTGCTACCAAAACAAGCATAGGTTTCACGCAACCACATAACAGCAAGAGTTTGTTGATCACAACTTTACATGCATCAACGAAGAAACCTGCAGGCTGTAACTTGATAAGGCAGTTCTTCAATTCAAAGAAAAACAGAGACATGAGGCAGATCAATCAGCAACTATTCAAATGCTGACCAGAACGACTAAATAATTGTAGCATCAACATGCTAGCCACTTCATCCCGAAAGGATATTCACACAAGTATAAATTTCATGCAACCACGAAACATTCAGAGCTCATTGATCATAACTTGTATACATCAAAATGGAACTAGACGGCTCATAGTAGACCCAATTCTTAATCTTCGGCTCATCGGTACAAGTTTCATTTCTCAAGCATATTTTAAGATTGAATATCACATGAAGCAATGATTCCTTAAAGTGATTAGAAGTTATAGTGAAGTTATATGTAAATCCAAACGATGCAAGACAAAGCTATGTTTCAATACCTGACCATTCATGAACAATAAAGAAGTGGAACAGAACATTTACTTGAAAGTTGACTAAATTCAATTTATCTAGTGTTGCAAGCTCTTCCGTAATCAGGTGCAACTGGCTATTCAACAAGGAGGATAATCTTCCTTATTTCATCGTCAGCCAAAACAAAGCACAGAAACAGGAATCAACTATATATTATCTAAATATGTAGGTATTAAAGGACAAATGGTTGAACTCTAAAAGTGAAGACCTTAATAAAAAAATAGGTCAATTATTTGGTTCGATAAATAGAAACCAAGAGGCAGCTAGATTGCTAACAATGAAGTACTAAGCATACCACTACAAAAATAGGGAAAAAGTGAAGTCCATTCTTCAGTACAAGAAAACATAGACATGAGTCAGAGCAATCAGCATTCCAAACGCTGATCCAACTGACTTGTAATTTTAGCATCAACATTCATAGCAACCACTTCAGCCCAAAATGATACTAACAGAAATATAACAAAACCATATAACAGCTAGAGCTTCTTGGTCATAACTTTTTATACACTACCAAAAGCTAGTGGTCTCATGGAGGATCCAGTTAATACATACTGTAGCCCGTGTAGATATGGAGGGCTAGGCCGTTAAAAAGCACAACCACACTCAACAGACCTTGGATGAAAGGATAAATGATATTCAGAAGATACCGATCTGGTCAGATGAAAGGTGAAGCATTGACAACATAATCCTCCAGTGGCGGAAAGAAGGTATGTGAAAGTAGAGATTGCTTGAGCCGAAGTAGAGTTGGATACATGAGTCTGTGATGGATATTAACAATCAACTTGCCATCCATGTCAACCTGAAGTAGCCAATTATCTTGAAATTGAATCAGCAGTAGCACGTCACCATCCCAAGATGCGGCCACCAGATCAAACCAACCTCCAGAATATTCAAATTGCTCCATGATCTCTGCAATCGGCAATTTAACCCGATGTTGTAAGGCCCAGACTTCGCCTTCATAGTCCTGCATCACCCATATGTCAACAATGTTGTCTTTTTCATTAAAACAGAACATCATCTGCCGAAACCATGGGAGAGTGCATCTGCCGGAACGACTCGTTGGCGGTGTCGAACACCGTTATCATGGTGTCTGTGTGCCAATGCAAGCTACCACGGAAAAAGACAGATTCAGGGGAAGTCATCAGTTCCTTGTCATCAGGGCATCCTATGTGCCTCGGCGGCTGGCTAGAGCCTATTGTGTAGACGTAGCAGCCATCATTCTTCTTCGTCTTTTGGACCACCAGTAGTCGGTGTTCGCTGGACGGGCTGTGTGGGTACATTCCGAGGAGCCCGAAGCCATCAAGCTGATGCAGGGGAGCATATTGACGAGTGCCAGGGTTGCAGATGATGGTCGTCAGAGCGTAGCCTTCACCCCTCTTACTATAGGTGCGGAAGACGAGGAGGCCGTCACAGCAGGCCTCGAGAGAGATGTGGGAGGCGCCATCAAGCCGTGCGACGGAGTGGAGCTTGTCGGCTGCCCTGTGGTCGTAGGGGATGATGTCTATGGACTTGATGTCGTCGCCGACGCTGCAATTATAATCTTTGCTGTAAAGGAGGGGGAGGGAGGGCTGGCGGGCGTGGTGGGCGAGGAGGAAGCCGCGGGCGGTGGTGGCGCGGTGCCAGGCGGGGGAGACGGCACGGCAGCGGAGGATGGATTTGGGGGGCAGGCGAACGAGGATCTCCCAGATGGAGATCTCATCGGGGAGGCCAGGGAGGAGACTTGCGGCCTCCGCCATGGCCATGGATCCGTGCGATGCGAGGAGCAACAGCACAACAGTGGTAGGGGGTGGGTGGCAGCAGTGTGACGGCGGCGGAGAGGAGCCTGAGGAGGAGAGGTCGGCTAGGGTAGCTCATCCTTTCCTTGCTCTCGCAGATATATAAACACACAGATGCGTATGGACTGGGCCGTCTTTTATCGTATGCGCTTTCAGATTGATAATTGAAGGAAGGGACTGGTCAGCAGAGAGAGCCCTCAAGTGTGGGTCCAGTTAATTTCTTTTATTCCTCAAAAAAAGTTAATTTTTCTTTTTAGCCTAAAAATTTCATTTTTCTTTTGAAAACGCAACCTTTTATTGTAAATTTACTTTTTGATTTTTTATTTATTGTAATTTAATTACTAGCTTTATCACATACGGAAATCTGTCAATGGTAAGATTTGTTAGCACTCAGTGATTTATTTTGCCAAAAGTTCTTGTATGACTCGACCTCAACAACTACAATCATGACCGACAATGCCTAGGACTTTCTTTGGCCCAAACCCAAGCCATACCCTCTTTTTTATTTTTAATTTTCAACTTTATATTCCTATTTTATCTATTTTCTACTTTCTTACTTTTTATTCAAAATAGATAGCTTATATTAACTAAAAGAGGAAACAAAGTTCTTACAATCTTGTAAAAAGAAGCTCAACACGTAAGTTGGCACTGTCCCTCGCATAACACCATCAAGAAACTCTCTACGCCCAAACTGCCCAAGACTATGGGCTTCTATAGCGAAAGTATATTTCTGCTCCGGAGCTCAAATGAGCTCAGTTAACAGTAAAATAAAAAAATGAAAAAAAAACTATGTTTTGGGGGGAGAAACATTGACAAAAGTTGTATCTGCTTGCAGAAATACGTCATGGAATCACATTTCTGTAAGGCATGGCAAAATAAACATGCTTTTGAAAGTAGCATTTTTAGAGTATCAATTTTGTTTTTTTTCATGCCTTCTAGGAATGTGATTTCAAGACGAATTTTTGCAAGCACTTAAAACTTTTGTCAATATTTCACCCCGAAAAAATTGGAATTTTTTGAATTTTTTTTGATTTTGTTTCAATTTTACTGTTCACCCAAGCTCTTTTGAGCTCGGGTGCAGAAACTCTGCGTCCCTTCTATTGACACTTTTATCTACTTTGCAGACTTTAACTTCTCTATTTTCTTGCCTAATGACTTGAAATTCCTTCGCAATCACTGCAATTTCCGACCAGTCCACACATGAGGGGTCGAGTGCCTTTGCCACTAGCTGTTGTCGGCTCAATAACTAAAGGAAGCCCCATACGACATCGCCTTCCATCGTCCGGCGGCTCTGTATCGTAGTCCTTCTATACAAGCAGTAGCTTCCGCAAAGTCTACTCCATTGCATCGCGGAATATAATCCTAGGCAAATAAAATAATTCTCCCATCATGATCTTGAACCACAACTCCCCACGCTCAAGTGCTGCTCTCCTCTATGAAACTTCCATCAACATTGACCTTGGCCCGCCCAAGATCAGGCTTTTGCCGGCCTTTTCCCTTAGGTATTATCATGTTGTTCCAGACTTGGCAATTTAATATCGCTCGGGTTCGGTTAGCGAATGGATCACACATGTGCACGTGCGAGAGAAATGCACAAACCACTACATCGCTCGGCTCCAACAACCCACCACATACCAGGAACTCTCTAAAAATTTCCTCGCCCTCACTTCTACCATGATTTTTTATGCCATGGACGGTCCAAAAGAATGTCATGCAGGTGCCCCCGGCCCGCCCAGGACGAAAAGTCCATTCCGTCAAACACGAAAATGCTAAACGGAGACCGAGCTCCATGGAGGCCTTTATTTGAAAACTTCAAATTTCAAACTTTTTAGTTTCAAACAATTTTGAAAATAAATACACATATACCTAGATACATAATGTACATGTGTGCAAATTTTCAAATCGAAATACATTAAAATGTGAGCTACACAAAAAAGACAAATCCGAGGCTTTTTAGCATAAGTACTGTTCATCTATACAGTCCATGATTTTGATTTTTTTGTGCAGCTCGCAACACATGGTATTTCATCCTAAAAATTTTCACACATACACTTCACATCCTTGCATACATGTGTATTTGTTTTCTGAATTTTTTGAAACTGAAATTTATGAATTTTGAATTTTTCAAAATAAAGGGATCCATGGAGCTCGGTCTTCAAAATGCCCTACTCCTTCCAGCAATCTTTTAGCACATCTTTGATTCACTTCAATCATATTGATGATATATTGTAGTCAAAAGAAGAAATGACTCAAGCTTACTTTCAAAATTTGTTAACTCTGGCACAAATAAGTAATTAATGTGTGGTCACGACTATATGTTTGTGTTGGCTATATATGTTGGGGTAATTCTTCCCATCATCCTCATAACCTATATTTCCTGCAAAAAATCAACATAAGGTGGCATATATAGTTCACTCTGATATAGTATCCCCCTTATGTCTTGTCTTAGATATGTAGTCCATGTTACTCTTGACTTCCCTTGCAATGACCACATCCATCTCTTGTTGCCCCGCATTTGAAAATGACATATTTACGTGATAGGGTGAACTCAATAGTTTTTAAGCTTTTGTGGAATCTTTGGTAGCACGGATGAAGACGAACATAGGTGGAATCAAAAGTGATGCAACCCACCTCTAATCCACGCGCGATATGCCAAACTTATTCATGGAATGTATCATCCCCTACTTTATAAACCTTTGGGACAGACTAGTCTAAACATGATTTAGTTCCTATGATACTCGCTTGGATCACAATTGTAGGTATTTATTATCCAGTGCACAAGAACTAAAGAGGATATAAAGAACAACGAATGGAAACTTACCAGTTACTCTCATTCAATCCTAGAGCCAACAAACAATTAGCCAATGACTTTTCATTTGATAAAGATATTATTCAAGATGATACCAATTACACTCAGGGACGTGAATTTTGGGACATGGTGCCACGCGAGGATGAAATCTGGGTCGTCCGTATGTGCTATGAGATTAGCACTTAATATGGCAAACTAATGAATACCAAAACGATACCATTGGTTAATTTGAATACGCGTCTGTGATACATGTGGGTTGAGCTACACAGCTTAAATGTGTATTTTAATGGTGTTGTTTTCATTGCTATCCTGCCAATTCAAATTAATGTGCACATATCCCCATAATGTGGTGTTTTAATGAACTGTAAATACAAGTGATGCCGTGCAGTGTATCCTCAGGACTGATTTTGAGCTCAATTTTTTTTACTGAATTCTTGTTTCTATGTATGTGGCATGCAACATTGTTTTTCCGTCAATGGATATGTTGTTCAGTGTGTTTATACACATCTGGCGAGCTAAATGTATTATATATACATCTAGTACAGATACCACACCAATGGAAATTTCATGTTTTATCCTGTCATCTAATCATCTAGCCCTCCAGGTTTAAATGTGTTCTAACATTGTTTTTTCATGCTTTGCTCGAGTGTGTTAATTATTTTCATAAATGAACCTGGGACATGAACATAAAATACTCCCTCCATTTTTGTATACTAGGCCACAAACTCGGATTACGGGTACTAATGTAAAATTTAATGCCTGCTTTACAAGTCAACTTTTCTTCTTGTTTACTGGGATCATTAATACTCCACATGCATGCAAAGAAATTGAGTGGAGGAAGTAGCTGACTGTCATTATGACTGCATGCATGCAAGTATTAAACAGGTTGTTAGTATGAGAAAATATCATTAATTTTGCCTCGATTACTGTTGGTGACCTTGTATAGATGCAAAATGTATATTCCATAGTGGCCTTGTATATAAAAATGGAGGGAGTACTGGTGTTGGAGGAGCAGGTGAAGTACTATTAGACATTGAGTGGCACATGAACATCAAGAGAGAGAGAGAGAGAGAGAGAGAGAGAGAGAGAGAGAGAGAGAGAGAGAGAGAGAGAGAGAGAGAGAGAGATGAACTTCTGCACAACTACAATTCTACATCTTCATTTTTTTGAGAGAGATATGAACATCTGTACAAATAAAATTCTATATCTTCATTTTTTTCCAAAGGAGCTCCACATCTCCATGGATGAGTTCTAACTAGCTAGACACATGAACAGAGTGCAAGAACTAGAGAAGCGGGATGAATGAGAGAGGAGCTGCCGGATGGACAAGGGATGGTCTGCATGTTGCATTAGAAGATTTTGGGTTCCTTGATGTCCTGCCATCCATTTAAACAGAATTAATTTGTGACTCATTAAATGAATGGGTCACGCTAAAGGAGTTTTTGTTTTTGGTGATTGGCTTGTGCGCATGGCATTCCTCCTTTCGTCAGTTTGAATGGATGGATAAGAGCTATTCAATGCCGTTGAAATTGACATGCAATCAACAAGCGTCACGTTTCAATGCATGAGGCTTCCTTGTGGGCCATCTCCTGGCGTGGTCAGATGTAATAAGCGAGCTATACCATTTGTATAGGGGGGATGGAATTCAATATACACACTTGATATATTAAAGCTTCACGAATCACGTGGGGACGGGTGGTTTTGATTCCCACCCCACGTGGCTGCATGTCCAGTCGTGATTTATCGTTACACTCATCCTCTATAATAACACAATATAAATACCAAGTTGAGACAGCAAAGATGCACACAACCATAATGGATAAAAATAAAAAGGAAAATATAAGTAAACAATCAATTGACTAATGAAATACATGAAGATAAACTAGTTACATGTATTTTGATGACAATGCAGAATAAATACTAAAATTGCATCTATTTAAGACCACTTTTGCTTCGGTACAACCCACATAAACACATCAACGGAGGATCTCTCCATACACATTCATAATAATGTTTAGAATGGTCTTTTTAAAAAATACATCGCACGCACCGATACACGACATGTGTACATACCGCCCATACACGACGCCCTCACCTTTTTTTCTATTTATTTTTAATCTTCAAAAAATATGCTTTGCTACATATTCGACTCCTACCCTCAAGGTTTACTTCAAGTTCTCGTAACCAACCGGGCAGGTTATTTGTTGTGCCCACTTGCTTTATTTTTCGCCTCTTATATATTAAATGTAACTTCGTGAACTTTCAGGCCGAATTTTTTATGATTCTCCAAATGGGGTTTTGTTCGGTTTTATTTTGGCTTTTTTTTCCTTTTCCCTTTTTCTTTTTTTCTATTTTGTCGAATGCATGAAATTTTAAAATTTTTATAAAAAATCAGTAAACTCTTTATCAAATTTATGAAACTTTTTTCAATTTCTCAACTTTTTTAGTGATTTTTTACAAATTCTTGATTTTTTTTTTGAAAATGGATGAACTTTTTCAAATCTGTGAACGCTTGGGCCGCCCCGACTGGAGGGATGTCGTCGCCTAGTTAGGCCAAGGCCTAAGTACTTTTTTTTCTTTCATTTTTTAGTTTTTCTTCCCTTTTTTATTGATTCATTTTTCCTTTTTCAAATTTATTATTTTTATTGAAACCTGTTCAAAAAATTGAAATATTGTTTGGAATACCCAAAAATGTTCTTTTTTCAAATATGTTTTACAAATTAAAACATATTTTAGAAATTCAGAAAATATTCCGTGTTTGAAATTTTTGTTGAAGAAAACGTTTGTGTTTAAGAAAATTGATAATTTTTTAAAAAGTATCTCGTTTGCAATAAGTGTTCAAAATTTTCATCAATGGTTGGGTGGTTGTTAATGATTTTTAAAAAAAGTGTTCAAGTTTCTAAAATTTTCATATGTATTTTGAAATTAAAAAATTGTTAATAAATTAAAAAAATGGTTAGGATATAAGAAAATGTTCATGTTGATTTATAATGACTGAAATTGCAAGTAAGAGAAGAATTCAAACTAGGAAAAAACTACATGCTCACGGATTCACATGCTATACTACACACTCCTCAACTAGTGTCTTTTTTTGGACTATGGATAATTGATCCCAGCTGCTTGCAGCAGCCTGGCACAGACCACTAGTAGAAAAAGGGGTATTTGTCCCGGTTCATAAGGGCCTTTAGTCCCGGCTCTGGAACCGGGACTAAAGGATCGTTACTAAAGCCTCCCCCTTTAGCCTCGGTTCTTACACGAACCGGGACTAAAGGCCGTCCACGTGGCCGCTGCCTGGAGGTCCACCTTTAGTCCCGGTTGGTAACACCAACCGGTACTAAATGAAATTTTATGATTTTTTTTTGAAAATTTTCTTTTTTAATTTTTTTTTGAATTTTTTTATTTTCAAATTTCTGAATTATTTTAACCTCTAATCTCTAATCACCATCATCACTGCTCAATTTAACCTCTAATCTCTAATCACCATCATCACTGCTCAATTTAACCTCTAATCTCTAATCACCCCTCATCATTCCAAATCATCTAACTTCTCAGACGGTCACCCATCTCACTACTTCAGCCTGAGCACGCTTAACTTCCGGGTTCTATTCTCCCTCGTTTCCAAGTCTGCACTTGTTGTTTTCCTAATAATAGTAAGATGTCAATCCTATTAACCCTCAGGAATTTAGCTTGAGCATGAAGTCACACATTTCACTGTTTGAGTTTGAAATTATTGTTCTAAAAACAATAATTATTTAGTAACACTATTATTTCTTGAATAAGTAGTTTGACCACAGTTTGACCATAGTTTGACCATAGTTTGACCATAGTTTGACCAGATTTGACCAAAATTCAAAAACACTGCAATAATTATTTAGTAACACTAATATTTCTTGAATAAGTAGTTTGACCATTGTTTGACCACAGTTTGACCAGATTTGACCAAAATTCAAAAAAACTGAAAGAATTATTTAGTAATACTAATATTCTTGAATAATTATTTAGTAACACTAATACTTCTTGAATAAGTAGTTTGACCAGATTTAACAAAAATTAAATAAAATAAAAAAACTGAAATTTGAGCATAAGTTTTTTCCTTTTAGAATTTGAGGATTCTAAAAATTTGCTGAACATTTTGGTATATTATACGTTTTTTTCTGACATAGTATGCAAAAGTTATAGCCGTTTTACATTTTCCCTACACTTTTTGCACAACATGTCCAAATTAGTTCTTAAATTTCCTAACTAGTAGATGTAGTAACATAACTACATCTCGAAGGATTTTAATTTTTGAAGTTTTTATCATTTTATTTTGCTTTTTGCAAAACTGAAAAGGCGATCCAAGGGGGGGTGCAGTTTGAAAATGGGACCTTTAGTACCGGTTCGTGCCATGAACCGGTACTAATGCCTCAAACCCCATTAGTACCAGTTCGTGGCACGAACCGGTACTAAAGGTCTAACCTTTAGTACCGGTTCGCACCATGAACCGGTACTAATGGGCATCGCACCCATTAGTACCGTTCGTGGCACCAACCGGGACTAAAGGTCCCATTTAAACCGGGAGTAATGCCTTTGCCGCATGAACCGGGACCAATGCTCACATTAGTCCTGGTTCATGACTGAACCGGGACTAATGGGCTAACCCGGCCTGGACCAAAGCCCTGTTTTCTACTAGTGGACATATGAGGCATCCATGCCCGATTTGAATGACTTCTGACACCATATGCACGTTACGACACGTGTGGGCATTTATCGACCCTTTTCACGAAGAAAACTCCAAAAAATGCAAAATTTGTGAAAAATCCAAACAACTTTGCATGTTGCCCTGAAATGGTCATAGAAGTTGGTGAAAATAAATTTGGCGCCATTGACAGATGTCAAAAAACAACATGCTTTCAAACGGACCCTTCTTAAGAAAAAGGGGTTTCCCCCGCGTTATATTATAAAGCACACATCCGAACATCCAACTCGCTGGGGCCGCAGCACAGATAAGCCCAAAAGAAAACAAAAGAAAATGAAAGAGAAATAAATGCCGACACCGGCAGATCAACGAAGAAAGGAAGACCAGCAAATGCTGCACTCTCCGATGAAGTACCACCACGCTCCGAGCATCTCAAAGCGCCTCACACCAAGTAGCACCTTCAAGAAGGAATGCGCCGCCGCCTCCCACTACTAGGGAAAACCTTATACACACCATCTTAGCAGTAGCGCTAGACAAAACAGGGCGCTACTGCTACTTAGTAGTAGCGTGTTTAAATAAAACGCGCTACTGCTACTACTTTAGCAGTAGCGCGTGCTAGGAAAACGTACTGCTGCTATGTTTGTACTGGGCGCAGATGGCTAGCCTCACTTAGCAGTAGCGCGTATCTGTAACCAGGGCTACTGCAACGTCCCATAGCAGTAGCGCGTATCACAGAAATGCGCTACTACTTACTTATCTTATCCTACACGCGCCTGACCCTCTCACTCACTCTCCCTCTCACTCACTCTCGCCCGCGCCGAACCCGTCGTCCGCCGCCGCCGCGCTGCTCCTCCACTAAGGTACTCCCTCTGTCCCTTCTCCTCCCTCCTCCCTCCCTCCTTCCCCTCCTCCTCCGGCCGCCCTCCTCCCACCGCCCCTTCCTCCTCCTCCTCCTCTGGCCGCCCCCTCCCTCCTCCTCCTCCGGCCGCCCCCTTCCCCCCGCCCCCTCCCTCCTCCTCCTTTGGCCGCCCCCTCCCCCTCCTCCCCCCGCCCCTCCCTCCTCCGATCCCACCGGCCTCCTCCCCTCCTCCTCTCTCCTTCCTCCTCCTCCCCTCCTCCTCTCTCCTTCCTCCTCCCTTACTATTGTATAATGTAGTTTTTTTACTGTTTTTAGTAAGTGTTTAAAATAATTAGTAAGTAAATTAATAAAACTAGTTGAACTAGTTTATTTTAGTAAGAACTAGTTGAATTAATAGAATTAATGTATTTTTAGTAAGAAATTAATACAACTAGTTGAACTAGTTTATTTTTAGAAAGAACTAGTTTATTTTTATTTATAGTAAGTTTATTTTTACTAAGAACTAGTTGAATTAATATAACTAGTTGAACATGTCACATTGGTTGTTATTTTTTTAGTTTAAGCAATTATTCCCGCATCTACATCGACGATGCCTATCCGCATC